>BRYC01000556.1:0-45176 GCA_030267985.1 Parmales sp. scaly parma | reverse complement strand
GGGGGGGTTGTTACAGAAAAATGAGTGAGTGCGAAGCTACTAATCCGCATTCAGTCTCGCAAGAAGGACAAAAGGGGGAGCAAGAAGCAGAACAAGATTAAGAGTAAAGGCAAGGGCAAGGGCAGCGGGAGCAAAAAGGAGAAGAAGGGAAAGCTCAAAAAGGCCATTCCAACCGACGCCGCAGAATGGATCCCGAAGAAGGACCCCGGAAGCGGCAAGACATTTTACTACAATACTAGAACGAGGGCAGTGAGTTGGACGAAGCATGGTGGTGGCGGCAGTGGCAGTGACAGCGGCAGTGGCAGTGAGAGTGGGAGTAGCAGCGGCAGCGGAGGTGGGAGTAGCAGCGGCAGCGGCAGCGGAAGCAGCAGCGGAAGCGGAAGCGGAAGCGGAAGCGGAAGCAGCAGCGGAAGCGGAAGCGGAAGCGGAAGCGGAAGCAGCAGCGGAAGCGGAAGCAGCAGCGAGAGCGAGGCTCCGAGGAGGAAGAAGAGGGGTAAGAGTGCGGGGGCGAAGAAGAAAACCACCAAATCACTAAAACCGGCTGGGCCGCCGAGCTTGGTGTGGTCCACGCACCTTGACGAGGCATCGGGTGCGAATTACTACGTGCACAAAGATACCGGGGAGACAACATGGGATTTACCGAAGAGTGGCGTTAAGAAGTGAAGTGCAAGAAGTAAAAAAATTGAAATTCAACAAACATCATCTCAGACCTAGTCTTACTCTCCCACCCCCAGAACCCAACAGCCCTTTCTTTTTATCTATTTATCCAGAAGGGCTGCAAAACCACAACCACAATGCTCACATTGTCTCTACTCCGCCTCATGTTGATCGCCTCGTAACTGAGGGCCGCAGCACAACCTCCCGGGTCGCCCTTGTGCCGAACCAAATATTCCCTCGCGAACGAGATCGCCTCTTGGCTGCTAAACACGTCGAACAAACCATCGCAGGCGAGGATCACGAACTCGTCGCCTTTCTTGACGATCACCGACGAGATTTCAGGTTCCGCAAGCACAAGTGGTGCGTTGAGGTCCTTGGAATCGGAGTCGGAGTCGTCGGATTTGTTTTCGTCGTCATTTGAATCCTCGTTGATCAAACGCTTGATGCCGTACTTGAACGACCGGTCTGCGCCGAGCGAAGCGAGGCGCATTTTTATTATAATAAATAAAAGCCAAACGAATTGTGTGGGTTAGATTAGTTTGGTAGTGGATGATGTTGCCGTCTGCAGCCAATTCGCTCACCTCCGAACGCCCGGGAGACTGCCAGCTCGCCCATGACACGCTTGTGGAGTACGAATCCTGCGTGATTGTGATTGTGATTGTGATGGTGATTGTTTTAGTTGTGGCAAAAAAAGGCAAAAAAAAAGGCGAAGGCTTATAAACAACCACAAACTCCAACGCACAACGCCATTAGACACTCGGAATTGGACACGGTGGCTAGTTCGACCAGGCTCATCTATTTGTGCGAGGGTGTTGTTCAGGTACGGTCCAAAACACGCCATTTGCACGTCAATGTGAACACTAAATTAAATCAAGAATGATGCAACTCATCACAACATCACTCACCTCCAGCACTTCTTATTCGGTCCGCCTCGTCGGCCCTCGTGGGCTTGTGGTCGCTCGTGAGCTCCATGCAAACGCCACCATCCCGGCAAAGGCACACTCGACTGTCGCCCACGTTGGCGGCAAACAGCCGCTGCCCGATCAGCAAGAACGAGGAGGCAGTGCTCCCAGCGTTGAACGGGTCTTTGCAATTTATGAAGGCGTCGTCCACCTCCAAGAACGAGTCGATTATGAGCTGCCTCATGATTTCCGACAGCTTGTCAGACTTGGAATTGGCCGAAAAGGTCATTTCGCCGTTGTGCTCGTTGAGGAGCTCGGAATTGGACGAGGAGCTGATTGCGTCTCGGATGGCCAGTGTGTTGGAAATGATTTGGTGCCGGAGCTGCGCCGAGCGAATTCATGCGAGATTGTGCGCAATTTTAATGGAGCAGGGAGGAGGCGAGTGAGCAAAACGAATGTAATTGAGCGATGTAAAGGTTAGTAATTTGGCTCTTACATTTCGTCTTCCTCAAGGCTCGCTCGCTTCGCCCACTCACCTTGTTGGGAATGGCGTCGACAAGGTAGTCGGAGCATTCGTCGCCGCCGTGGCCATCGAAGACGGCGGCGAATGAGGTCATCGAAACCTCCCTCAGCGCATCATCACACTCGCCTCCCCACGCCCCACTGCTGTCGTACTTCAAGCTCTGGCAGACGATGCTCCTGTCCTCCATTGTCCGCCTCGCGCCGATCTGCTCACTTATTCCGTAGTCGAACCGGTTCAAGCAGAAGCCAGTCCTCCCCACAATGAACTGGTCCATGACGCTGCGCCGAGTGAAACGAGCGAAAAACAAACGGATACCACATATTTGTGTGAGTTAGTTTAGTTAAGTTTAGTTTAGTTTAGTTTAGTAGTGGATGTAGCGTATCACGGAATCGACCGAAACTCCAACGCATGAAGGTTTTAGACGCTCAAAATTGGACACGGTGGCGGGTTCGGCAAGGCGCATATTTTTGTGCAAATCGATTGTTCAGGGACGGTCCAGATCAGGGTTATATGCACGCCAATGTGAAACCCCAAAAAAACTAAAAACTAAGGCGAAAGTATTTTGCACAATTCCATCGCTAGAGTCTTCCACTAGTCTCGCTCGCTTCGCTCGCTCACCTCAGGTTCCCGCAGTCCTTGTACAGATTGACCAGCCGTACGAACGTTCCGTTTGTGGATTTCAAATCAACAATGGCGAATTCCCCACTTTGCGTGTAAATAATCGCAAAGTGCTTCCTACTAAGCTCCCGATCGCTCACGCTAAAGTCAGCCTCGTGGGTGCGACCGCAAACGTACGGCGTTTGGGCGGCGGAGATGGTTATTTGCTTGTTTTCGTTGGGCCCCTTGGTGATTTTGACGGTGATTTTTTTGCTTTGGGAGTTTACATCGACAATGCCGAAAACGCTATTTCCGGCCGAGAAGATTGTGCCGGGTTCTAACTTCCAGAACAAGGCATTTTCCGATTCAAGGGTTACGGATCTGGAAGAGGAAGCTCCACCGGGGATGGTGAGGGGGGAATTGGAATTGGGGGAGGAATTGAGATTGGAATTGGAATTGAGATTGGAATGCTTTTCCACTAAGCGCGCGTTCCCAATTCGGAGCGCCGCGTTGGTGGGGCCAGAGAGCTATGATGGGGGTGGGGGGGAGGGGAGGGGAGGAGAAGGGAGAGGGGGGGGCGAGTGAGTGAGTGAGTGAGCGAATGAGGGAGTGAGTGAGCGAGAGGAACGAGAGGAGAAGAAATAGAGAGCAACATTTTTGCTCACCTTCCAACCTATTCCGTTGTTGACATTGTGGGTTGTGGACTGCCTGGCTATCGAGGCGGATTCAGCACCCGACATAGAATCGTCGAGCTCTCGTACTATGGTGTCGCCTGCTGTGGGTTCGTTTCCAATTGTCAGGAGGGAGGAAGTTGCCCAGAAGGCGGTCATGGGAAAGGACTGTTGAGTTTGGGTGGCGTGGCGTGGCGTGGCGATAAGAAGGTAAGAATATATTGTAGGGTTTGTTAGCAACAGTTGAGATGGGATATTGTGAGAATTGGGGGGAACAAATTTCACTCACCTTGCCCTCGTCTTCGTCCTCAGAGGTTGTGAACTTCAGGCAAATTGTTGGGTAGATTGGCGAGTAGACGTAAGAGGAGGGAGTTGTGGGCGAGGTGTTGCCCTGGGATTGGGGACTAGGGCTAGGGCTAGGGTTAGCAGTGGAATTGGAGTTTGAGTTTAAGTTTGTACCATTTGTAGAGAGGGTATTCAAGAGGGAGGCTGTCTCATCTATGTCAGTGACTGAGAGGGAAGAGGAACGGGATATTGAGAGAGAACGGTGGAATTGGGACGACCCACGGCGGGAGTTTACCGATGTTGGGTGCCACGCATGAGCCATGGATGTGGACGAGGTGTGGACGAATTCAATTTACTTGCTTCAGAAATTTTGGAATCTCGGTAGTGTCGAGTGAGGGGAATCCAGGGGTTAGATGGGGCTATTTCGTTGGTTAAAATGCCAGGGATTTGTGGGGAATGTAAGAGAACAAATTCTGCTCAGGTGACACTTTGTAATTTTGAATATCAAAGCAAAGTAAAGTAAAGCAAAAATTAAAAAGGTTTTTGAAAAAAGTTAAAACCTTTCATACCACTTTGTACACCCGTCTTACACCCACCCACACGGCACCAGTCATACAGACGATAAAAAACTAAAATTTGTCCTCCCGCACGGCCCTTACCCCATTATGACAGATTCGAAACTCGCTCAGCCTCCATATCCAAAAGATTTCATTTCTTCCAAGGTCATCCACCTGGTAAATCTTAACCAAAATCTACAACGAGAAACAATTTCCATAACACCTTTGGGCAACAACAAGGACGGGAAGTTTGCTACATTCGATTTGGGTCGATCCACTGCCAAATATACTATAACTAAGACAGGGTCTACAAAGGTGGTTGGTGATTCAGCAATTTCGCGAACACCACTTAGGGTTTCGGTTGAGTTTCAGCAAAAAGGAGATGAAACGATAATCTCGCTGGCTGTGAAAAAACTTGGCAAGAACAACCAAAACAAGAATAACATTCGCATCAACCGTAAAGTAATTGAAGAGGGCGTTACTGTCAAGGTGAAAATAGGCGATATAGTTTCAATGACAGACGTGCAAGTTTTCCCTGGAGACGATCTTGAGAAGCCCAAAAATGCGAACAGTTTTGCTTGGCAGATTCAGCTTGGAGATCCGTCGAAAACGGAAGTGATTGATATTGAAGATGACCAAAATAACGAGTCTCAGGCGACTTCTCAGTACTACCACACGGCCGACCAGCAGTCAGCAATTGTCGTTTTTCTTGATTCGGACGACGAGGAGGAGGAGAAAAAGGAGGAGGTAGTTAGTGATTGTGAAAGTGAAAGTGAAGGTGAAGGGGTGAGGAGCGAAAGTGACACCGAGGACGAGGAAGAAAAAATGAACGAGTGTGCAATTTGCTTAGGCATAGTTGCGAAGCCTTGGTCGTGCAGCATGTCGTGCGCTGGGTGTGTGTGCGAAGGGTGCAATGACGAATATAATTTGGAGTGCATTTTTTGCAAGAAGGCAACGACTCGAAATCGGTCAATAGACACTTTTGTGAAGAAATACGTGGAGAAACTGGGCAAGGATCTCGCCAAGGGGAGTTTATCTACTCCCACGGAGAAGGCTGTTAGAAAGCGGGCTGACATAAACGATTGGCTGGGGAAGATGTCCGAAAATAAAAATAGGTTTTGGGAAGATTGCAAGCCCGGGAAGAAGAAGATCAAGGGAAGCAAGCGAAGTGCGAGTCCCGCAATCGAAGGAGTGGGAGCAGGAGCAGGAGCAGGAGTGGCAGGGGAAAAGAAGCAGAAAACAGGCAAAAATGAGCAGGAGGTTGTCGATCTAACATAAACAAATTGGATTTTAATACAGAAACTTCGTGAATTCTGGGTCACCAGAACGCGCCGCGAAACTCAGGAAGTCGAAGAAGGTGGCTTTTCGCCCACTGGAGGCCGCCAGGAATTCTGCTTGCATCTTCGAGAACGTTTGGGAGGCGACAAGACCATTATCGAGGCCGCCAACAGCAGCAAGCACGCGATCAAGCATGATGGAGCTGTCACGCTTGGCGAAAACGGCCCTCTGCATTGCGACGCGAACAGGTGATAGGCCCTGAATGGTGGAGATGGTAGTTTCGAGGGCAGCTGTCGAGCTGGGGGAGAAACAGAGAAGAATGTCCTTCGGAGTTGCTGTTGGTGTATTGGTTTTATTCTGCTCGTAGAACTTCTTTTGGATGCTGGAGAAAGAAGGTGGGAGGCCGGAGGGGGTGATGTCGGCAACATACACGACGATTGCGTACTGGTAGGCCGTGAGGCGAAGCATGGAGACGACAGCATCATCTTCATCGGTGGGAGTTTGCAGCGCGGACTCGAAGAAGTACTGAGCTGCAAGTTTCTGGTTGGTGTCGACAATCGGGAAGAGGAACTGAGCTGCAGCTGGGAGCTGCTTTATGGCCCGGAAATTCGCTGAGCGGTGGGAAACAGCCACAGCGAAATTAGCAAGGGGAGATGTTTGGGATGAGATCGATTCCTGGCTGACCATGGTATGGGAGAACGTGCTCATTGAAGAGAAAGATGTGTGTGAGTTATGCTTTTGGATAAGCTTTTCGCGGCACCCAGGGGGGATTTTGAACAACTTCGAAATCCACGATCTTGATGTGACATAGCAATATCGATGAAGATTCTCTTCCTCCTCTTCTTCCTTCAATCAACTTCATCACTCAGTCGACCCCTCACCAATGCAATAATTGCAGAGCGAGAAGGTCGCTTTAGAGAGTCCCTAGCATTACTGAATGAGGCTGAGGATATAGCGACCGACGCTTCGCTCGTTGCCTACATAAACGTAAGGCAAGCTCACCTGCATCATGATGCTCTCGGCAGCCCCTCAACTTCACTCCAATATTACAACAAGGCTATCAACGACCCGCATCCCTCTTCTCTCTCCTTTCACGGCAAGGCCAACATTCTCGACCAATCTGAGCACTCACGTCATCAAGCGATTGCAACGTATCGGCTGGCGCTGCTCTACCACACCACCCCCCTTCTCCTGTTTCACCTTGCCATTTCGTTGGAAAGAGTTGGTGTCTACGAGCGGAGTCAGCACATTCTCAACTCCCTGCCAGTCGAGCTGAGTACAACTTGGAACTACTGCCGTCGATTTGTCGAACCCTCGGACAACCTTTTCCGGGGTACGAGGGCAATGATTCAGCTTGGGGTTGAGAACAGCAATCCAAAGGGTATTTTTTGCGAATTTGGAGTGTCCTCTGGTCGTTCAATGCGCATGTTGGCAGAGATATTACCAACTTCCCCGCTTTACGGGTTCGACACGTTCACAGGTCTCCCTGAGGCATGGTTGGGGGAGGATGTAGGCACATACACGACAGAGGGTGTGATCCCCTCTTTCCCCTCCAACGTGGCATGCGTGAAGGGGCTATTTTCAGAGACGGTTCCCCAATTCTTGGCGATGAATGCAGGTCCTCTATCTTTTGCCAACATTGACTGCGATCTGTTTTCCTCAACAATGACGATTCTCACCCTTCTGCAAGATCAAAAGCGGATTGTGCCTGGCTCAATTTTGCTCTTTGATGAGTTTTTCATCAACGAGAAATGGGCCGACGACGAGTTTGGAGCGTTCCACGAGTGCGTGAAAAAATACCAATGGAGGTTCGAGTTTTTGGCCATCTCCCTCTCCTCAAAACAAGCGTGTATTAAAATGCTTTAAATCCATTTCTTCCATTTCTAAAGTAGTGTGTCATCTCCGACGCCCCCCCCCTCTCTCAACACACTCAATCAAATTGGCTATTGCCACATCTATTCCCTCACCCCCCTCATCCCCCTTTTTCACCATTGCCAAAACTGCGCTCCTTTGCAGCGGGCACATAATTTTGCCCGCGCACATGGCCATCCCCAGAGCAGCTTGCGCGCACTCGCTGTCCGTTTTGCAATTATCAATGAGTTTTTGCTGTTTTTTGCAATTTTTCAAGGAAGTGTTCATGTTGGCTGTGATTGTTGACTTTTCACTTGCAGAGAGTGGCAACGAGGATGCGGAGGAAGACGAGGATGACGCATCCATTTTTGCCTGCTCCTTATCCCGTGCCGCAGATGCCACAATGCCCTCCCACGTTCTCTCGCTCTCAACCTTTTGAGCCTTTAGCTGCTCGCTCGGCGCGAAGCTCATCGGCGCGAACTGACTCTTTCCCATGAGTTTAGCAACCGGCATCAGGAGCCCTCTGCCGATGACTGAAGCGGAGAGAGTGAAGCGCAACAAAACAAATGCGAATTGAGTGGGTCAGATTTGGTGGATGTAGCAAAAACGGCGAATCACTGAATCGGCCGTAACTCAAGGGATTGTTCAGGGACGGTCCAGATCATGGGCATTTGCACGTCAATGTGAAATCTCAAAAAAGGCAAAAATGACAAAAAAAGGCGAATTTGCGGAATCGGCCGTAAAATTCCAACGTGTGGAGGTTTTTAGACGCTAAAAATTGGACACGGTGGCGGACTCGGACAGGCGCATCTTTCTGTGCAAGGGGGTTGTTGAAGGACGGTCCAAATCGGGGTCCAAATAAGGGTCACGTACACGCCAATGCCAATTAATGACAAATCGAATCGGCCGCACCAACTCAACTCCAAAAACATTCTCGTCTTCCTCAAGGCTCGCTTGGTTCGCTTTGCTCGCTCACCTCCGGTGAAAATCGCGCTAGCCGAGGAGTCCACCAGGGCGGGACGAACGTCAACCATAATCGACTTGATGGCGCCGTAGTCGTTTTTTTTTACCATTCCGCTGCCCTCCGCCTCGTTGGCTTTCGTCTCGTCAACGTAGTAGTCAATTACGTACCGGATGGTGGTGCTGTCGGGGCGCTGAATAGTCCAATCATGACGGTCGAAGGGGAGAGGGTGGCCGAGGAGAGACTTTAGATACGCCTTCGGGGAGAGATCCGTGGGACGGCCGAGGAACTTGAGGAGCTTGGGACCACTGCTGGGGTCAACGTCATCTATTGGCGTGTGTGTGTCTTCGGAAAACGCTTCCAGCGACACAACCCGCTCCCACTCCCGAACTTTCCTCCATGTCGACTCGTTCATGTTGTTGTGGATCGCCACAACCACGGACATTTCAGCCTCCTTCGTGTCGCCTATTTTGCCCTTGCGGTTGAGGGAGTTCCAGAACATCTGGGGAGAAGGGTAAATCCAAGTTGTGGAGGTGTTGCCCTTTGGGATTGTCGACTGAACTCGGTTCGTGTCCAGCAGGATTGTCTGGTTGGGATTGGGGAGAGAGTTGGCGGCCGTGGTTTGGGGGATGTTGTTGAGGGAATTGATGGGCTGGGAGTATACGTTGTAGGGGGAGGGAGAGGAGGAGCACTTTTTGACAGGGCAAAGGGATGAGGAGGAGGAGGAGGAGGAGTAGCATTTTTTAGGGCAAGCGGGAGGAGGTTCGTGAGGAGCTCTTGAGGTTGATTGCCCCATAGTTATAAAAAGTTGATCTTCCGAGGAAACTTCGGAAGATCAAGGGGAAGGTGGGAAGGTACGAAGGAAGGGTTTTACTGGATTTTGAAAAAGCAATGAAAAACAAAATTCATCTAGAACAGTCCCCCTTCCTCATTTAATCTTAAAATAATCGTCCCTCCGGCTCACTCAAACGGATAGGGTCCCGCCGTAAAGTTATTGGCATCCCAGTACCTCCCCCTTTCTCCCACGCTAGTCAGCAAGTTTCAAAACCAAAACTTTTGAGGCCCCACCATATCCAGTCACGACGCTTCTGCTGCTCACCAACCCTCAAAACGATCCAGCACACCTACCTACCCAGGCCTGTACCACGCGAACTGGGTTGAAGCAAATGGTGAAAATTCCAAAATGTCCCTTCCTCACACACACCCTGATGGCCGACTACACCCTGGTGAGCTTGCAGAAGAAGGGACTGCCTTTACCGCACCCTCACCAACATCAGGGACAACGCCGGTGCGAAATATCAATGCTTCAAACTCCACCCTGATAACTCAGTTGTCCTCCTCCATCTCGAGTGTTATGAGGCCAAGGCCTTGTCAAGTGGCAGCATGAGAAATCTCAGAAATCTCCGATGCGAAGAAAGTCGCGCGGGAGGAGGGCGGGGGGGTGGAAGAGGAAGATGAACAGTCGACTGGATGGGGGAGCTGATTTGGATTATGTCGACGAGTCACCAAAAACGCGACAGCTTCACAGGTGTTTGTTTACCACCACGAGAGCGGGGAAGGCGTGAGGGTGTATATAGTTGCAAACGGCGATGTATTAGATAGCTACTATAAGTCAGTCATTATAAGTAAACGGCAATGTTTTGAAAGCGAAAATCCCCCCCAGTTTCTCTAATCTGCGTGCCGTGATCATTAAATTGTTATCGAGGGTTTGGCAGCCTATCGCTGGCAGAGAGGTCCTCCGACTCGCGGCGCTTCCTTCGTTTAGAGGGGGCAATTAGCTCTTCGTCGTTGTCCTCGCTCTGAGTCTTGTACAGCCGGTTCCCGGCGTCGCCCAGTCCGGGTATGATCACCCCCCTGTCATCTAGCTCCTCGTCCACCTTGCAAACAGTGACGCCAACGTCCGGATGATCCTTATTCAGCGTTTCCAGCCCCTTCTTACTCGCGACCACTGCAATGAAGTGGATGCTGCGCCGATTTAAGCGAAGCGAGGCGCATTTTTTTTCAGTAGTGGTGGTCTCAACTAGTGTGTTTAGTTGACGAGCCAAACTCACCTCTTGCACCCCCATTTTTTCAGTATGCTCACCACGGCAGTTATCGTACCGGCTGTTGCGATGCAGGGGTCCAGAACGTACGCAACATCGGCAATGTCGTTACGGGGGAGCTTATTGTAATACTGGACCGGAAGGAGGTTCGAGCTGTTCCTGTACATACCAATGTGGTGGACATCAGAATTTGGCAGGAGCTCGAGCATCGCGTCAACCATACCAAGGCCGGCACGCATGATCGGGATGAGGGCTATCTTCTGGGAGAGCTTCAAGCCTTCCGCATTTTGACAAACAGGGGTGTCAACCTTGATTTGCTTCGTGAGTAGGTTTGTGGTTGCTTCATAACCAAGGTAGAAGGTTATTTCGCGAAGAGTTCTACGAAACTCTTGGGGGTTGGTCTGATTGGAGCGGATCACTGGAGAGAACAACAACAACAACAACAACAACAACAACAACAACAAGGGTTAGATGGAAATGGAGAGCAGTCGAACAAGAACGGGAGCTTACACGAAAGCTTGGATTGAAGGACGGGATGATTTGAAATTTTGGAACTCATTCTGGCTGTGGTTTGAATTCCACAAAATTAGCAATACACTTGGTGTAGGCCAATTTCACCAACTCGTTTTTAAACTCGCTATTCTGAAATCAGAATTCCGACCCCAATAAAAGTTGTTCCAATTAAGTGCGCTTATGGTCGCCTCGAGAATCACTCAGGTGATCGTGCTGATGATGGAGAATCGATCGTTTGACCATCTCCTGGGGAATCTCTCGACTCTGATTGATGGGCTCCAAAATGCTCCACCAGAACTGCTCGTGACCTGACAGATCCTTCAAAGGGTTCAGTCCCCATCAACTCCAATGCCTTGGACGTTACATTGGCTGACCCCAACCACTCTTTTGATGGGACTGACTACAAAATAAATGGAGGCCTCATGAACGGATTCGTGGATTACGAGATCCAGAAGAAGAACGACGAGAACAATTCTGTTTCCATGTGGACACCCGAGGGCGCGCCAATAATCAACCAGCTCGCTTCCGAATTTGCCGTCTTTGACTCGTGGTTCTCGTCTGTTCCCACCTGTACCGACCCGAACCGTCAGTTCTCAATGAGCGGCACTTCGAATGGGTGGGTTGACAATTTTGACGGCACTATGTTGACCCAGCAAACCTACTTTGACTACTTGATGGAGCGAGGGATCACAGTCGGCGGATACTACATGAACGATTTCTGGGAGTTCGGTTATTTCGAGGACTTGCTCAAGCCGGCCAACGCGGCTTTGATAAAAACGTTTGATAATTTCTACACGGACGTGAACTCCAACGCCCTCCCCTCTTTCACGTGGCTTCAGCCCTCCATGACCGAGTTCGTTAAGGGGAAGCTTTGCCCCACGGCACAGAAGCACATGGGGAACCAGGGAGAAGCCAGCAAATTTCTGCGGGAGGAGCAGGCGAAGTGGATGGAAAAGCACGAACCCGGGCTAAAATAATTATCATCGTTTCGAAACTAAAAAAAAATTATTTTGCTATTTTTTCACATACGTTTGGCAGCTCTAAGTCTCGCACTTCTCGCTCTAGAATTAACCTCAACCTCCCCCCCACTAGCCTTCTTCCCGCTAATGAACATTTCCCACGGCCTCTTCACAATCTCGTTCCCCCAAACGTCCTTCGCCCGATTATCCACTCGCTCAACAACCCCGTCCTTCATCACTCGCTTCACCGGCCTATCCTCTAACGAATGGTAGGTTAGCACGACGAGCACCCCTCCCTTCTTCACCAATTTAGGAGCGACTTCCAGCAAAGCTGCGCCGAGCGATCCGAACGTATTATTGGGTGGGTTAGCTTAGTAGTTGATGTGCCACCATTATGTCTGTAGCCATTGAAGCGATTTTTTTTAAGAGCGAATCATTGAGTTGGTATGGAGGTTTTGGACGCCCAGATTTGAACACGGCGGCAGGTTCGGCCAGGCGCATATTTTCGCGCAAAGTAATTGTTCATGGACGGTCCATATCAGAGGCATGGCACCGCCAATGGGAGAACTAAAAAAAAACTCAAAAAAAGGCGAATCACTGGATCGACCGTAACTCCATATTATGGAGCATCCTTTGCGCGAGGTGTGGGGGGAAGGGGAGGGGGGAGGGGGGGGGGGGGTTCAAAGACGGTCAAGTTCATCAATGTGAAATCTCAAAAAAAGACTAAAAAAAAAGCGAATCACTGATGCACCCGTAACTCCAACGCATAACAATTGAACACTTAAAATTGGAAATGCGTGGTGGCCAAAAACGCGTCTATCTTTTCCCTCACCTTCGCTCAAGCATCCCATTTCGTCATTGACGCAAATTCGAAATGCCTGGAACACCCTCGCCAGCGTCGCGGTTCTTCCCAGCCTCTTGTTCTTGTGAAACTCCGGGACGACCCTCCCGACCGAGTTGACGAGTTCTGTTGTAGTGTTGATGGGGAGATCTTCAAGGATGGACTTTGCTATTTTTCTCGCCCTTGGCTCGTCCCCGTAATTTCTCAAAATTCTCACCAAATTGCTCTCGTCACTCTTATTAATAACGTCCGCTGCAGATGAGCCCGTGTCCGTATTCATTCGCATATCCAGAGGGCCATGTTGCATAAAGCTGAAGCCGCGCCCCGCCACGTCAATTTGGTTCGATGAAACACCCAGATCCATAAACATCCCGTCTACTTTAATAGGGCAGGTCAATAGATGGAAAGTGGGAAGGGTAGGGAGAGTTCGAGCAAGGTCGCGAAAGTTGCTCTTGAGAGGCACGAACCGGGGGTCATTAATCCGGGCGGAAACGAAGTCTAGAGACTGCTGGTCCTGGTCCACTCCCACAAGCAGATCGTTTGGACCCAGGGATTCGAGGATCGCTTCTGAATGGCCTCCGCCTCCAAGCGTGCAGTCGAGGTAGATTCTGGGGACGTTATTGTTCAGAGAAACGTTGAGGAGAAGAGCGTCGATAACTTGTGTGACCATGACAGGATTGTGGTAGGTGGAGGAATGAGTGTTGCGGACTGTGAAACCTGTTACCATTTTTATCAAAAAAAACAAAAGTAACAGCATGCTCGGATTGTCGTTCAGGGAAAACGTGATTTAATATAAGTCCTGTGACGACACCATCTCTATACAAATTTAAAAATTCATTGCTAAATCCTAAAAATTACGAAATTGTTTCGTCTTGGAACGTTACCTAGATACCGATCCATGGTGTCCCTCTCCGCAGTTATGATTGCCCTGCTGAGCTGCACCAACGTGTCAGGCTTTCAGGTGAGTTAATGTCATCACAACAACCCAACCACAACCATCACCCCAAACTTCGAAGGTCTAATCCAGTACTCAGATTCCAATTTCGAACGGCTTTTCTTCCACCCGATTTCTAGCAACAACGTCTTCTTCGAAGCTTTTTTCCAACAACCCAACCCCTATGATCCAATCCACAACACCCACGTCACCTTTATCTCTTCGTGCTGGCGACACCAACTCCAACACAGTCAAACGTACAAGATTTGAGAACTACATTCGTGTAACCGGAATAATAACCAACCTGTTCCCAATCTGGACTGTTCTCTTCACCGGGATTGCCCTTAAATCCCCCAGCTCCTTCGCGTGGTTCACCACCGAGTACTTCACCGGTGGGTTGGCTGTCCTCATGCTCAGTATGGGAATCACCCTTTCTCCGTCCGACTTTGTCCGCGTTGGAAAGCGGCCGAACGCAGTGTTCCTGCAGTTCGGTCTCTGCTACTTGATGATGCCAATTCTGTCCCTCATCCTGGGATTGGCCTTTCGGCTCGATCCTGGGATGCTCGCTGGCATGGTGTTGGTTGGGAGCATCAACGGGGGGCAGGCGAGCAACTTGTGCACGTATATTGCGAAGGGAAACGTTGCACTGAGCGTGCTGATGACGACCGCGACCACCCTCGGGGCGATCTTCATGACCCCTCTGCTGTGCAAGGTGGGATTATTTTCGTTTCGTCTCCCTTTGTCCGCCTCGTGACTAACCCTCTCTCTCTCTCTCTCTCTCTCTCTCTCTCTCTCTTCACAAACAGGGCATACTCGGCACCGTCGTGCCGGTTGATGCGGTGGGGATTGCCATGAGCACCATTCAGGTCGTGCTGGCGCCCATTGTTGTGGGAATGAGCGCGAACAAGTTTTTCCCCAAGGCGGTGAAGAAGCTGCTACCCGTCACACCGTTGATTGGAATTTTTGCGACTTGCATGGTGAGTCTCACTCAGTCTCCGCTCGCTTTGAGGAAGACGAGAAATATATATATACGAGAGCCAACAGTGAAACTAACATTTACATTTACATTATTACGCTCGCTTCCCTCCTGATCCATTAAAAATGCACCTCGCTTCGCATCGCTTCGCTTTTCGCTCGGTGCAGCTGGTGGGGAGCGCAGTCGCGCAGGTGGCTGACCCAATTTTGAACGCGGGATTGAGGCTGCAGTTCCCAGTGATGCTGTTGCACCTGGTGGGAGGTTTGGTCGGCTACTTCCTCCCGAGATTGATGGGCTTCGGAGAAGTGGCTAGCAGAACCATGGCAATCGAAACATCCATGAAGTCGTCGGCGTTCGGATTCTTGCTGGCGAAACTGCACTTCGGGCAGGCTTCAGCCCGCGTCCCGAGCGCCGTATCGGTGGTGTGGATGGCGCTGACCGGGAGCATACTTGCAGTTGTTTGGCGCTACATACCGGTCAAGCAGGAGAAAGCCTTCGATAGGGGCCTGGTGGAGAAGTACCCTCCGTTCAGTGCGAAGCGGTTTCTGAGGAAGTTCGCTGTGTGGAAGAAATAAAAGGAAATCAACAAGAGGCGGGGTTTTTAATCTAATAAATGTTTTAGCTGTGTGTTATACGGAATTGGAATTGGAATTGGAGTTCCCACCCCACACCTTCTGCAAGTTCTTGGAGAGGTTGTACTCCCCTCGACCAAGACCCACACCACCGCAAAAGCCAACAATGGATTTTCGCATTGCAGGGCCGCCACGACCAGCTACCGTCATTCCAAGCGCCACTGTGGCGCCAATTGCAAGGCCGGTGCCTGTTGAGTACACCATATTGGAGATTCCCTGCTTGACAGTTATCGTTGGACGTTGTTCAGGGGGGAGGAGGAAGACATTGACATTGCAGGGAGCTTTGAGGAAATCTGGTTTGATTTTATTGAATTGGTTTGTTATTGAGTCCATAATGAGATGATTGATTAGTAGAGATGTTGTGATGTGCTCAAGCGAAAGAAATGTTGAGGGCGCTCAAATTCAAAATGTGCAATATTGAAGGAGATATTGCACAACAATATGACGTTTCAGCAAACCCAAGGATAGCTTTGCTCACTCTCACTGACTAATGATTTATCTGTTCCTTCTTTTCTTGAGCATGGCCTCCCTCACTGCTGGTGTTAAACGTCCTTCCACACAAATAAGCTCATCTCTCTCTTCTTCGTTCACAGCCTCAACGAGCAACCCCCCACCTTACCCCCACCTAGCTAAGCCCAACCCAACACTTCAAATAAAGTTGAACAAGGCAAAAGCTCGTCGAAAGAGAGCAAGCACAAACGCCGACATTGAGGCCATCACCTCTTGCATGCACCGTGTCGAACCAAAGTCGTCGAGCACGACCGATTCGTTGGTGAAGAAGTGCTACCTCTGCTCAACCTCTGCTAACAGGTTTGTCTCTAGCACAAAGGGGGGGAAGAAGAAGAAGTACGGGGTGCTTTTCGGCACTGTCAAGGAGGAGAAGTTGCAGGGGAAGGATACCATCGCGAAGAAAGAGGAAGTTGCGCGAGTGCAGTTTATCTACGAGACGAGCGGTGGCGCCGTACCTGATTTTGAGGATGGGGAGCTGAAGAAAGTTCTGAAACTTGCCGAAAAGCTGGGCGTGAGGCCAGTCGGGTGGATCTTCAGCTACAGCAAGGATAAAGGTGATGGTGATGGTGATGGTGATGGTGATGACAACGAAGATTTCGTCCCAATGGATTCCCACGCCGTCGTGAACTCCGCAAAGCTCCAAATAAAGCTTATGCAAATGCTCGGGAACGAGATTGGAAGTCGGTTCGTTGCCATTGCCTGCAACGCCGAATCAGGGGCGACCGAGGTGTTCCAGATTAGCGACCATTTTGTGCAGATGGTCTGGGAGGGGGTCTTGGTCGAGGGAAAGAAAGAGGGAGAGGGGGGCAACAATAAATTCTGCAAGGCAACTGTGCCAGTCGTTGTTGGAAATGGCAGCGAGGCAAAGGAGAATACGCAGGTCGAGGCGGTTTTGGGGCTGACGAATCTAGGACTGCTGGCAGGAAAAGGGGACTGCGTGGGAACGATTGGGGGGGGGCTGCGACTGAAAATTAAGAAGAAGGAGAGAAAGTATTTGAGGAGTTTGTTGGAAGGTGAAGGGGGAAAAGACGATGGGACTTTTTTGAAGGATGTGGCCGAGTTCAGGCTGTGCTACGTGCTGTGGGAGGGAATGGAGGGGGGGGACGAACTGGTAGAACTTGTTAATAAATCGAGGAGGGGGTTGTTTGGGGGGAGAGGGAAAATTGGGGGGGGGCTGAGGAGGAAATTGCTGCAATTCTTAGATGAGTAGAAAGTTTCCTTATTTTAAATGCTATTGGGTGTACCGGTGTAACCTCGAGTAACGGTGTCGCCCCTTTTTTTTTGTCTATGTGAATTGTCAATGCACATATCAACAAGCTTGGACCCGGACTTGGGGGTGATGGATCCATCACCAAGGACCTCAGGGCACCTGTTCGCAAGACCAGTTCCCTTCACCTGAAGGTAAGAAAGCTGGTCGAGGTCGGTACGGGTAATGGCCTGGGCGGGGGCGGTGGCAGTGAGGCCAGAGAGAAAGCCGTCGTTGCGACCATCCAAGCGTCAAATTTGTCGTTCGTAAGGGTGCAAATGTATCCGGAAGTTGTTTTTTCTAGAACTAGATCACTCGCTGATGGTGTGGTTTTGTGTGATTGCAAGAGCCGGTCAAATCGAGGTATCAGCCTTTTCGATAATGAAAAGCTGAGACAAGTCGCGAAGGAAATTATGAAATTGCGCGCAGCTTCTAATCCCATCGTCTCCTCGAAAAATGAAATAGTGGGTTCGAGGTTCGATTCGATGTTACATCCAAGCAACTGCGGCATTGCCAACACCATCTTTCGAAGCTGTGTCTCGTCGAGGAGCAGGCGCGCTGTCAAAAACGCAATCTTCGATTCCAACGTGTCAATGCTTAATGAACAAATCAACTGCGGACTTGTCAGCACCATCTTTCGAAGCTGTGTCTCGTCGAGGAGCAGGCGCGTTGTCAAAAACGCCATCTTCGATTCCAAATTTTCGATGCTATATAAAAGCAACTGCGGCCTTGCCAGCACCATCTTTCGAAGCTGTGTCTCGTCGAGGAGCAAGCGCGTCGTCAAAAACGCAATCTTCGATTCCAACGTGTCGATGTTATAACCAAGCAATGACGGCATTGTCAGCACCATCTTTCTAAGCTGAGTCTCGTCGAGGAGCAAGCGCGTCGTCAAAAACGCCATCTTCGATTCCACCGTGTCAATGCTTGATGTAAGCAAGTGCGGCAATTTCAGCACCATCTTTCGAAGCTGTGTCTCGTCGAGGAGCAGGCGCTTCGTCAAAAACGCCATCTTCGATTCCAAATTTTCGATGCTTAGTGCAATCAACGGCGGCATTGCCAACACCATCTTACGAAGCTGTGTCTCGTCGAGAAGCAGGCGCGTCGTCAAAAACGCAATCTTCGATTCCACCGTGTCACTGCTTAAAGAACAAATCAACTGCGGCATTGTCAGCACCATCTTTCGAAGCTGTGTCTCGTCGAGGAGCAAGTGCGTCGTCAAAAACGCCATCTTCGATTCCACCGTGTCAATGCTATATGAAAGCAACTGCGGCATTGTCAGCACCATCTTTCGAAGCTCGCCTTCATTCAGCTGTAACCTCGTGACGAGAAACTCGACAACGCGCGCAACATTATGCGAGCTCAGCAATTGCGGCCAGTTGACAGCCATTCTGCTTAACTCGTCTTCGTTAAGCCCAATTCGCTCAAGCTCCTTCATTCCAGCACCATTCTTAACATCGGACTGACGATAAAAAAGCATGTTGGATGGTGCCCGGCGATACATCTTGGCAACATCTTCGTCCGAGATATTTAATTTTGCCCGCCATTCAGGGGCAATGTCGCCACGGCATGCAGTGCTATGCAGTCCTCGACGAGCAACGAAGGCTCCTGACAAAGGGTGCATAACGTAGCCTCTACACAGCAAGGCAATACAGCACAAACCAACGAGACGGTTCATCTAAATTGGGTGGGTTGAGAGAGGGCTGAAAAAGTTGGTTGTCGTTAGGGGTTTGTTTGGGCTGGGTTGCTAAGCACGCGCTAAGAAATACACTTCAGAATCAACGAAAATAGCTCCTGCAAATTACAGGAAAATAGCTCCTGCAAATTACTCCACAAAAATTGTCATGAGATCATTAGCCCCTCTGTTAATCATACTTGCCTGCGGCCTTTTCTTGCTGTGGTTCGAAGTGATAAATGTACTTCCCTCGATCTCAATCTCAAATGTCAACAAACACATTCCAAGCCTCCCTAAACTTACTCACCCCCCACCCCTCCGCAACCCCCGGATAAACTCAACAATTTACCTGTCCCAGCCCTTCAGGCGGAACAAGTTTAATTACAAACTAAATTGCAATGAGATTGACTCCGCTACTCTATTTGACAAACTTTACGCTTATCAAACAACTTCGATCCCAAATTACTCAAAGTTCCCGTCTTGCGACACCGCAAAGTTTGCCATTACAATTTTTCCCGGAATCGGCCTCGCCGCCGCTCTGACGTATGGCCCGGTGAAGAGTTTCATGGCTGCAATTCAATCCGACAGGATCCTGCTAATTCTGAATGGCAACCCGAACGTGACCCGAACCGACCTTGGCGGGCTGTCCTCGGCGTGGTTCATGTCTAGCAGCGGGAAAGTTACGGAGTTCTTCCTGCCTCTGAGCAACTGCGAGGTTACGGCGGAAGAAATAGACAAGGCGGTGTTCGTTGGCAAGGGGGAGTACAGTGCCGAGACTGGGCTCGGTTTAAAGTACGCCGAGGATAGGATTGTTGTGCTAGAGCCGGGGGGTCAGCACAGCAGTAAAGATGACGAGGCGGTGATCGACGTGAGCAAACTGATCGGACGAAGCGGAGCGGCAAACAGAAACACCTACATAACCGTAATCAAGCTATATGTGTTGAGAATGAACGAGGAAACGAAGAAGCGGGTCGAGGGGGCGGTTGGGAAATCGCTGCCTAGCGATTTTGACAGCTCGGTGACAATTGGGCTTCCCATCCGGGCGTCGGACAAGTGCTTTTCAGAAGCGAGCTGTCTCTCGTTCCCCCAGTACATGCAGATCGCACAGAACGTTTTCGAGAAGGAAAAGGAGAAGGGCAGAGGGGGGGAACTCACCAACATCATCCTTACCTCCGAGTCCAAAGCGATCATTGACAGTCGGGTCGAATTTGAATCAAGATTCAAATTCTTTGTCAACGAAGATGACGCTATGCAGGGGAGCGGACGACCCAAGGAGTACGTTGACAGCAAGCTGAAGGACGCGGGGATTTCTTTGTCAGACATCATGGTTAGCTCGTTGGCGGCTTTGAATTTGCAGCTCCACTCGAAGGTTACGATTGCTAATTGTTGCAGCAACTTTCACAAGCTGCTGGGGCAAATCTGGAAGTTTGCGGGGTGCGGGAAAGAGGACTACGAGGACGAGAACTGGCGCTGCTTGGACAAAGTGGAGGACCCAGAACTCAGAATTTGCTGTTTTCATGGAGGGAAGAAGGATAAAACGGGGTGCGGGGGAGATCATGTAGTTGGGAGCGATCACTTGAATCCGCTAGGATAATTGAGATAGTTTGGGGAATGAAATGGAACGGAATGAAAGGAGAGAACACTAAATTGATAGTTTAGAGGCATCGTAGTTTTTTGTTTATGATCTCGGAGGTGACGTTGTAGCCGCCGTTGTGCACGCAAAAGCAAATCTTAGTAGTCTTCATCAGGCTCCAACTCAGCAATGCGTTGCCGCAACTCTTCAATCTCCACTCTTTGCTGGTTGTCGACTGCTCTCAGGGCTGCCTCCTTTTCAGCGTGCTCCTCCTGTAAGCGGTCATATCTGGCTCGCATGAAGAGGATCAAACTTGTGGGGTCGCTTTTCCATCTAGTGGGAGTGATCTGGACGGGGAGGTGGGCAGGGGATAGGAAGGACAGGATCTCGGAGGTGACGTTGTAGCCGCCGTCGTGCACGCACTCGCCGAGTAGCCTCATGACTTTCTCGAGGGGTGAGGTGTTTTCGTTTGGCTCCAAAAACGACACAAATTCCCACTTGTAGACGATGTGGAGAATCAGGTTGAGAATGGGGGTGAGGCCCGTGAGGTGGTACTCTCGGCAGGGGGTGATTCTAACCGTGTGGTCTTCGTTAGCCGAAACAATGAAGTTGGAATCGGCCGTGATGGTGAGCTGGTTGGTCCAGTATTTCTGCTCGAACGTGTGCTTGAGCTCGAAAGTCTCAGCATCCCAGATCTTCATCGTATTGTCGAGACCGGCACTCACAAGAATACGCCCGTTGGGGGAGTATGAGACGCTACGGACGCGAGATGTGTGAGCCTGGTCGATGCTCTTCACCAAGCTTCCATCGGCAGGGTTCCAAAATTTGATGGATTTATCTTCACTTCCCGAGCAAAGGAGTTTGCAGTCGGTAGAGAACGAGAGGGAAAGGACGTCGTCGGTGTGGCCCTCCAACGTGTGCGCTAAGATGGCATTTCCCTCTTTGAAGCTGTAGAGGTTGATGAGATTGTCGTTGCTTACAGTAGCCAGCTGCTTGCCGTCGGGGGAGAAGCACACTGCATGAATAGCTCTCGTGTGATCCTCAAGCACTTGCACTCTCGCCCACTCGCTACCCTCCCCCGGCTCCGACCAAATCATCACCTCATCATTTCCACCAGAAGCAAGGTGGGAGCCTGATGGAGAGACGGTGACGCACCAAACAGGACCAACGTGTCCCACCAAGGTCTGGACCAACTCGAGGGAAGGGCTGAGTACCTTCAAACAACTACTCATATAACCATCACTGCCACAAGCCACAAGTGAGCCATTCGAAAGATAGCAAAGACCATAGACACCATTGGCAAAAACATTGTCAGCTCGAAATTCTACAATGCCAGTCTTTGTCGAATGGACAATTATAGTGACTTTCACATTGTCACCCAAAGTGTCGCCCGAAACCACATAACTGTTGTCATGCGACAAGGCCACGCAGTTGGGAGGACAGGAATGCCCAGAGAGGACACTCCTCATCAATGGTCTCACTTTTCAGAAGTCGATGAAGTGCTGGAATGTGTGGAAGGGGCTGCCAAAACTTTTATAGGGAAGGGGTGCAATCCAAAATTAATATTGTAAAATTGTTTACGTGATTGGGCCAAATCGACACGAAATGAAGCGACCAAGGGAAGCAGAAGCGGACTCGTCTGCCAAGAAAGCCAAGACCGATGTCACCCCCACAACCACAACCAAAAAAGGGAAAGCTGCCGCCCTCAAGTCGAACGTTGCAGCTCGCCTTGCTGCGGCGAAAGCTAAGAAGGCCGCATCGGCCTCGGCCTCGGCCTCGGCCTCGGCCTCGGCCAATGCTGCTGCTGCTGCTCCCCCCTCCAACCCTTCCTCCTCGTCGTCGTCGTCGTCGTCATCGTCGTCATCCTCCTCCAACAAACAGCCCAACAAATCAGCCCGAAAATACGACATAGACTTCAGCTCCGTTCGGAAAGTAACAGACTTCTCCACCCTTAAGAAACCCCTCGTCGAGGAGGAGGATGAGACCACACAACGGAAAACCAATTCAAATTCAAATTTGAAAGCAAAAGCAAAAGCCATGGCCAAATTCGACATCTCCTCAAACCCCTACCTGTCCCACCTTGTTCCTGCTCCTTCGGAAGTAACCCCTTCAGCCTCCCCTTCGTTCGCCCCGCCCTCCTTGGCCTTGGCCTTGGCCTTGGCATTGTCCTCGGTTGAGCAAACGATAAAGGCCCCAAGCCGCAAATCCCGCCCCACGTTCAAGTTCGTTGCCGCCGGGTCAGTGACCGCGGCGGCGAACAAGGCCCGCGCGAAGGAGGAGGAGATGAAGAAGGCGGGGTACCTCGAGGGGGGGCGGATGAAGGCAGCCCTTGTTGAGGACGAGGAAGGCTCTGGCGAGAAGGATAAGGATAAGGATAAGGATAAGGAGACAACAAAATCAAAATCGAACACCACGCAGTACGGAAACTCGTTGACGCACCTCCCCCCCCGAGTCGACGAAGCTCCCCCAACCTCAACGTCCTCCGGGCTCCCTGTCCAGCCTCCCGTGACCTTGGTGGAGTGGTGGGACGTGGAGTTTCTGGGTTCGAAGGAGGCCCAGGACGTGGCCAAGCTCGAGAAGATTAGGGAGGTTAGGATGCAGAGGGAGAGGCACGGGATTGACAACGACAACGACAACGACAACGATAACAACGGGGGAGAGGAGCGAGGGCAGGAGAATTTGTCGAGGCTTAACGCGTTGAAGACACCAACTGGGACAACGACAGCGACAGCGACGACGTTGTCGGCTATTATGAAGAGGAATCCGAATGTGTCGGCAAAGGCGGGGATGGAGCTGCTAAAGAAGGAGAAGGAGAAGCAAGGTGAGTGAGTTTGAGACAACGAGCGAACAGCGAACAGCTAACAAAAAACTAACAAAACTAAAACAAATCTAAAACAAATCTAAAATTAAAACTAAAACAAAAACTAAAACTAACATACATCCACAACCTCAGCCAAAACCAAGACGGACAACACTGCCAAGGCGCAGCTTGCAGTTGACGCCGCCTTTTCTTCCCCCCCCGGCTCGAACCGGTTCGTGAAGGCCCTCCGCCTCCTCAACTGCAAGACGGCCTCCCTAGTTCAGCACCCCGTCCCGATCAAGCCCTTAGGGTACGTTGACGTGGGTGGCGTTGAGCCGACTGTGTACTTGACCAAGAAGGAGATTAAGAGGGCGAGGAGGCTCAGGAGGGGGGAGAAGATGGAGGAGGAGAGGGAGAAGCAGGTGAGCGGAGATTGCGAAGCGGCTGCACACTCCTGCACACTCCTAAACCACTCCTAAACCACTCCTAAACCACTCCTAAACCACTCCTAACCCACTTCTCGCGCCAGGCGCTCGGCCTCGTCCCCGCCCCCGAGCCGAAGCTAACCCTCTCGAACTTCATGAGGGTAATGGGCGAGCAGGCCGTCCTCGACCCTTCCCGCATGGAGCGCGCCGTCCAGAAGCAGGTCGACGCCCGCCGCGAAACGCACGAAAGGGCGAACAAGGACAGGGCGCTAACTCCCTCCCAGAAGAAGGAGAAGAGGGAGAGGAAGCTCAGGGAGGATTTGACCACCGGAGTTAGCGTGAGTGTCTTTCGAGTTGAGAATATGAGCCACAGGTATCACAGGACGAAGGTTGACTTGAATGCTCAGCAGTTTAATTTGACCGGGGCTTGCGTTGAGGTTGGGGAGCTCGGGGGGGTTAGTGTTGTTGTGGTTGAGGGGGGGAAGAAGAGCATTAAGAAATTTACGAGGCTTATGACGGTTAGGATGAAGTGGACGGCGGGGGAGGATGAGTCGGATAGCAGTAGCGAGGAGGAGGAGGAGGAGGAGGAGGAGGAGAAGGAGAAGGAGAAGACCGAGGAAGGCGAAGGATACGAAGCAGAAGAAACAGAAGAAACAAAAACAGAAACAGAAACCCCCTACAAGCAGCAGAAGTTCAGCAAGGAGAACCAGTGCAGGTTGGTCTGGTCTGGCACGACGCTGCAGCAAAAGTTCAAAGACTTTAGCTTCTTGGCGGTCAACACTAGCTCGGGGGCGAACAAGCTGTTCACGGACAAGGGGATGGGAGATTATTGGGCGCTAAGCGTGGGGATGGGGGTGGGAGAGGAGGGGGGAGGAGATGTGCTGTTATGACTAATGTTGCAACTTGAGAATTGAGGGTGATTGGATGTTTTTAAATCTAAGAAGAAAAATTTTCAACTAAAGACATAAACCAAAAAGTTAAGTGCCCACCGAAAAATTCCACTATCCCCGGGAGACATGGCGGGCCTCGTAAACGCACATGCAACGAAAAGGGAGCGCAGGCGCTCATCAATGTCGCTCCAATCTAGCCCCACAAACCCAAACATGAAATCTTCATCATCCCCAACAATGGCAACTACTGATGAGAACAGCAATTATGAAGACAGCAACAGCAACAACAACAACAGCAACAACAACAGCAACAACAACAACAACAACAACAACAACAACAACAACAACAACAACAACAACAACAACAACAACAACACTCAACCCAGCCCACAACCCAAAAACACCTACTCCCCGGAAGACACCTCTGACTTCTTCTACGCGCTGAAAGCCGGTGTCCTCTCAACAACCACCGACCTCCTCACCAACCACCCCTCACTTGCAGATGCTGACCTTGGTGTCGACTACCGCTTCGACATAAAAACAGGTTCCAAGTCGTACATCTACACCGGCGATCCGGACAACGGTTTCTGCACTGCTTTCCACGTGGCCGCCGAGTCTGGGTCCAAGGAAATTGTTCTGAAACTCCATGAGCTCTCCTCAGACTACGATATTGAGGACTTTAGGGATAAGATCCCGAGCGAGATTGCGGTGGGGGGGGCGAAAGATGCGTTCTTGGAAATCGGGGGAGCGAGAATGGAGGGGGGGGAGTGGTACGAGGGTGACATTGATCCGCTGACAGGGCGCAGGAACGGAGAGGGGAGGTTGATTAAGAAGTTGGAGGGGTACGAAGAGAGGAAGTTTGTTCTTTACGAGGGGCACTGGCACGACGACAAGTATCACGGGAAGGGGGTGCTGTTCTACGAGGGGAACGCCAACAATAGCAATAACGGTAATGACAACGACAACGACGATCCCGCCGTCGAGAATTACAGGTGCTACTCGGGAGAATTTTCAAACGGGAAAATGCACGGCCACGGCGTCACTTTTCTCCCTCCATCCGAGCTCCTCGCCCTCTTTGAGTGCAAATCGAAAGTGGAGGTTAGCGAGCGAAGCGAGTCTTGACCCTTGATGAAGACGATAATTATATACGAGCCACTACTATTACTATTACTATTACTAACACAATTATTCTCAATTCTTTGGCTCGCTCGCCTCCCCCCTGATCCATTAAAAATGCGCCTCGTTTCGCTCGGCGCAGCTCAGGGACTTTATCGGCAACTTCAAAAATGGCACGAAGCACGGAAGCGGGGTCCTGTACGATCCGAATCCTCGCCACAACGACGCTAGCAACAAGAACCGTAAGATTTACGAGGGCAAGTACAAGAACGGGCTGAAGAGTGGTTTTGGACGATATTGTCCGGAGAAGGTGAGCCTACTTGCTATTCTTGGCTACATCCACTACTGAACTAACCCAGCGCCTCGTTTCGCTCGGCGCAGGGGCACAAGTACGAAGGGAATTTCGAGCACGACGCCAAGAACGGCGCGGGGACGTACAACTTCCCGTCCGGGGAGCGGTATGAGGGGCTTTGGTTGAACGACATGAAGTGCGGGGAGGGGAGCGAGTACAACGCGTCGGGTAATCTTGAGAAGAGCGGGCGTTGGGACGAAAGTGGACAGTTTGTAGTTGAGAGCAAGGTGAGCGAGCAAAGCGAGCGAGCTTAAAGGTAGTCTTGCGAGCGAAGCGAGCTGTGAGCGGAGCGTTGACGTGCACATGACCCTGATCTGGACCGTCCCTGAATACCCTCCTCGCACAAAAAGATGCGCCTGGCTGAACCCGCCACCGTGTCCAATTCATCGCGTCTAAACCCTCCATGCATTTGGCAGAACTTCAAGAAGTTCATAGCTGACCCGAAGCTGCTTTTTGGGGATCACGAGGGCGAGGAGGAGGGGGAAGGAGGGGAAGGGGGGTGCGACAAAAGTTTGTTTGACAAGAATCCGAGCAATGACGCTTTTGTTGTGAGGACTGCAATGATTTTTCTGGACGGGGTGAGGGACGGGTTAGAGAGGAAAAGGATTGTGTGTGATGAGATTGGCATAGTCGAGAGTGAGGGTGAGGGTGAGGGTGAGGGGGGTGCCAACAACAACAGTTTCGTCATCGAGGCGCCAAGTAAAATGAAGGTGCTGGAAGAACTCATGGAAATCTGTGAGCTAGCTCGCGACCACATTGTTTACAACACAAAGGAGAAACTAAAGATCCATGACAGGTACAACAGCCAGCGGCGGCTTTTCGAGGGCGGGAGTGCTGGCTCTCGAATCGACGACGACACCTCCATCGTTGAGGGGGAGATTAGCAAGAGCTTGATCGTAGCTGTTGACGAGTATGCGAAAGCTAATGGGGGCGAGAACATTGCTCTGCAGCTCAGGAACTGTGTGCTCAAATCAACATTCATGTGTTTGAATTGAATTGTAAGGTAGATTCAACGTAGAATCACGGCACTTATTTACTTGTTACAATTTTTCCCTGCTTCACTTCACTTCATTTCACTTCATTTCACTTCAATTCACTTCTTCTCCCCACCCTTCGACGACTTCTTCCCGGAAGAAGTACTCTCGTCGTCTTCAACAACTGCCGGCACGTTGATACGATCCTCGACAACTCGGAGATTTCGCAGCTGAGATGCATCGTCATCAAGTCCGCCTGTCGCTGCTGGCTCAGCCCTCCCAAAGTTGGCATCCGCCGCAAAGTCCATTGCAGCGATCTCGTCCTGCGATGGTTTGTGGTTAGTCTTTAGATTTTGGCTCGCTTCGCTCGCGGCTCGCTTCGCTCGCGGCTCGCTCACCTGCTCCTCCTGCTCGATGATTGCTGCCGTGGCCACACCCGCTTCCTTCTTCTTCTTGCTGCCACTCGATCCGAGCAAGTTGTAAATGAAGCCCTTGTTGTCCGTCTCGGCGACGACGGTGTCACTACCCTGCGTCCCAACGGTCCCGTCGTCGGGCGCGTTGTAGTCCACACCACCATCACCTTCTGCCTCCTTCTCGAAGTTGGCACTTGCGAGAGCAACCGCGTCCCAGTCTCCGGCAGCAATGAGCCGCTCGATCTCCGCAGCCTTCTCCGTTTGGTCAGACTGGGTTCCTGACGCGACGCTGCAAAACGAGCGAGCCACACGAATTGAGTGGAATAATGTTAGTTCAGTAGTAGTGGATATAGCCGTCTGTCTGTAGAAGCTCGCTAAAGTCGCTCGCTCACCTCGTGGCCCTGGAGGAGCTGTACGAGGTCTCGTCGTTGTCGATTTCGTTCGCCATGGCCGCCACCAGCGCCCAGTTCTCGGTCTCGATTGCACGTCCCAACGACTCCTTGGTGGGGGTCTTGGCCTTCTGGAAGGTTGCGGCCCGATCCGCAACTCCCTCGAAGTCGTCGTTCTCGAGCAGCATCTCGATTTCCTTGGCCCTCTTGGCGTCCAAGGCACTCATATTACTGTGGGCGCTTCCGCTCGAGCGGCCAGACGCCGCGGAGGAAGCATAGCTGCTCGTGTCGTCGATGAGATTGGTGGCCATGAGCCCGACCGTAGCCCAGTCCGAGGCTGCATTATGCCGAGCGAAGAAGGTGCGAAGAAGGTGCGAAGCGAATTGAGTGAGATAAAGTTTAGGTTTTAGCATTGGCTCGCTCGCATGCTCGTCTTTTTCACCCCCCTCCCCCCGCTCCGCCCTCGCTCACCTTCGATGGCCTTCTCCAGGTCCGCCTTGGTGGGCGAGGCAATATCGTTCAAGTCTCTCAGCTCTGCCCCAAGACTCCTGTCGTCGTCAGCATTCGCCTCCCCCTTGTTCTTCTCGGTCCTCGAGATGAAGAAGATGAGCGCGAGCAGGGCGAGTCCACCGAAAATTCCTCCCACGATTGCGCCAGTCTCGCTCTTGGACTCGGTGGGGGGCGGATCAGTGTTAGGAACGACGGTGGTTATTCCCGGAGGGAGGTCCGTCAGGTTGCCGAACGCGGCGTCGAGAGCGGCAAAAATTGCAACGGCAACATCCGCGGGCTCATCATCCGGATTCTTGTCCAAAGTGATGGTATTACCCACGGTTGCCCCACTACTTTCGACGTTTCGAGGAGGGTCGGATTCCGTACTTGTGAAGGTCGTGGCGGCCAGGCGCCGATGCTTGGGGAGGTCCGAGGAGATGGAGGTGGAGGTGGAGAGGCGTCGGCCAGAGAATTCGAGATCGAGAACACTTTTCGTTGTTAGTGCGATTACATTGCTGAAGTAGGTAACGGCAAAAGCTGGAAGCGCCTGGAGGGGCTCTGAATAGTACGCCGTGTAGTACCACTTCGGGAGAATTAAGATCGTGTTGGGAGCCGTGGGGGCCGGGGTGGTATCCGTCGGAGTTGGAGCCGGGGTGGTATCCGTCGGAGTTGGAGCCGGGGTGGTATCCGTCGGAGTTGGAGCCGGGGTGGCTGGGTTTAATATTGAGTTGAATTGTGTTGTGTTGGGTTGAGGTGAATTGGGTTAGTAAAAAGTGATTGATTGATTCTCTTTAAAAAAAATCTTTGTACCTGGATTGACAGGAGACGGGGTGGTATCCGTCGGAGTTGGAGCCGGGGTGGTATCCGTCGGAGTTGGAGCCGGGGTAGGACTGACTGTCGGAGAACTCGTAAGTCCGTCAACACAAGGCGCCCAGTCAATGTCATCAGCAAAAGAATGAACACTCATCACTTGCTCGGCACCATTTAGGCCAACAGTAGGCGCCATCGCAAGCGCCAACCCGTACAAGCACGCCGCGCACTCCACCGGAAACGAACTGTAGTACTCGTTATAACAAGTACAGTCACCTTCAACACCTCCAAGGATGAAGCCGCACAGAAGTTGTGGGCAACTCTGGTAGTTGTACACTTTGGTGCTGTCCCCCTCGCCATCACACTGGTTGTTAGGCTCGACTGGATCATCCCTCCACGGCTCGTCCCAAGTGGGCCCTGGGGTGGCCACAACAACATTTGTCGGCTCGGCCGTCTGCCCCTCAAAGGTTGGTGCCTGGGTGGGATTTTTGGTCGGCGAACCCGTCGGCTCGGCCGTCTGCCCCTCAAAGGTGGGTGCCTGGGTGGGAGCATTGGTCGGCGCGCCCGTCGGCAAGGTCAAGGTGCAGTTCTGGAATTCTTGCCAAGGAGACGAGGCGAAGATGGCAAGGTACTCAGAGCTTTCAATCTCATACTGGCCAAAATTGCTGCTAATCGTATGTATACAGTCAGCACACTGCTCCGTGTCGCCCGTGATGTCGGGGTCTTCATTCCACAGGGCCGCCTTGTCATAGTAATCCTGAATACAAGAAACTTGTAGGGAAGGAATCTCAGAATCACAATTGGAATCATCCTTGATGTAGGTCAGGTAAATTGCCTGGAATGGACCGCCACAGTCACTTGAGTCTGGGTCAACTAGCACTGGCGTGTAGGAGGGGGGAGGGGGGGGAGGGGGGTCGGGGGCCTTCTTGAGCTGACGCCCCCTACGATTGTCAAGGCCAAGGCCAAGCCTTTTGCTAATGACCAGTGAGGCAAGGCTCGAGAAAATTACTCTCATTCAACAACTGATGTGGGCTAGCGAGGGTTTAGTATGCATAGAGGACCACCTACGTAAATAACAGCCCGTGACGACTCACCTCGAGAGAAGGAGAAAAAAAATGATGGAAAAAAGCAAAAAACAACTTGTTGAAGATTACATAAAGGGAGGCCTCACCCCCAATACACAACTTGCAAAACCCACCACACGAACCATCAATACCTTTATGCCTTCCAATGAGCACCACCAGCTGCTCAAGAGTCGTGATTGGCACGGGGTAATAAGAGCCATGATTCACCCAGATCTGGACATAGATTTGCTCGAGAGAAAGTACAAGGAGAGAGATGAGCATGGACGACTGCCACATCATTGGATGGCAGCGAAAGCTCAGACACACACTCATATTCTTGCCTTGGTGGGCGTGCAGTCGATTTGCTGGAATGATGAGGCCCTCACCACACGAGACAAGGAAGGCGAAACTCCCATCGACATTGCCCGTAGGAGTGGAGCCTGTGCTGAGATCATCGGCTTGCTCTCCCTCACTCCCGAGGAAGCTCGTTCGTTGGGTTGGGAGGGGATGGCCCGCTTGTACGCACCAGTGGTTCATTGGATGAAGGAGAGGTTGTTCCAAATTCGATATTTAGTGGCTACATTGGGGGGGTGGATGGGTGTTGGTGTTTTAGTGCTGGTGGTTGTTTGCATAATTTGGTGGTTGTTTGCATGATAATAACGTTTGTTTGGTAGTCCGAGCGTGTAGTAAATAAATAGGACCCGCCTTGCACCGCATGCAAATTTTTACATCATTTTTAAATTAAACATCAGCAACCTTCTCCGACTTGTTCGACTCGAGAGTGGGTGCCACTCCCAGCTTGACCACCAGCATGCCCTCAAACTCCTCGTAATCAATACTACCATTTCCATCCAAATCATACTCGGCAAACAGTGGTTCCTCCTGAAGCTCCTGCTTGGCTCTCCTAACGTGGGGGCATCATTCTTATCCTCCATCTGACTCGTGAGGTGCCTCTCAAATTTTCTCCCTCACAGAATATTCCTACATTGCAACTTTTCATTCACCTTCCGAATATGATTTCTAAATGTCACTTCGTCCTTGCTGAACCACCTCACTGCGTTTCCGTCATACTCCTTCTGTCCAAACCCCCCATCACCCCCACACAATTCTCCCACCTCAACCATCAACCCCTCGTCCATTTTCCCTCCCAGCCGCTTCGGAATCATTTCAATGTCTGCAATTTCCAACAGTCCCCTCAAGCTGCCCGACTTGGAATATATTTTTACCTTTTTCTGTGTTCTTTCGTTGATCAGTGGCTGCAGCAGAGCGTACAAAAAGCTGAACCAGCTCGGCGCGTTCACAATGACGACAATTTGAGCTCGCTCTGGGTAGTGGTCCTGCATCAGAGCCGTGCTCTTCTTCACGAAGCTCAGCGTGTCCCCCTTCAAGTCTCCCAGTCCCACGCCGCTAACATCAAACACCGTGACCGTCTTGCTGTCCTTCTGAGGGACGAGGTTTGTCCAGCAAAATTCCGTCATCATGATGTAGTGCCTCACCATTATATCCACCGTCGCTCCGTTTTCCTTCAGTTTCTTCGGGTTGATCTCCCCGCACTGCTCCCAGTACATCATGTTCCCCTGCTTCGACCTTCCGCAGTAGTAGTGAGGAAAGTACTTCTTGATGATGTGGAAAAATTCGCTCGGTTCTTCCAAAATTGTGTCGATCTGTAAAAATAGGGGGGTTAGGTGTGTGTGTGTATCGCGGTTATTATGAATCAAGTCAACGAGCTTCGACCAGAGCGCTTTAACAGCGCCCCAACCTCGGATAAATGAAGTGAAAGATCTTGAACCTCGCCGTAATTGCGTACGGGGGATTTGTTGTTGCCTGAGCATTGAAGGGTTTTGACATCTGAAGAGTTTGATCAAAATCCAACACGTATGCTAGGCGTGCGTGCGCATGATATGCATTGGTACTCACTCACCTTGTCGCTCTTTCTCCACCTCAAAGTTTTTATCCAACGCTTTTTGGCCTCAACCTCGTCACCCTCGCAGCCTGCAATGAAGCGCTCGGGAACTTCGTTCACCTGCGCCGAGCGAAATGAGCCGAGCCAAACAAATTGAGTGGGGTTAGTTTAGAGTGGGGATGGATGTAGCCAGCCGTCTGTAGTAATTTATTTGTCGGAACTGCACGCAGCTTGGCTCGCTCACCAGCGACCCAAACTCGCGTACGGCGGCAGCCTCTTCATTTTCGTTATCGCTGCCCGAGGACGACGAGTCGAAGTCCGCAAACGTTGGAACGCGGCAGAACCCAACCAGAGACACTGAGAAACTCAAAGGGGGGCCGATGAATGATTTGCGGGACACGAACTTTTGCAAGAAGTAAATGGAGAAAAGGATCGACCCAAAGGCGTGAAGGAGGGAATTGATGGTGTTCTGGGTATCGGCAAGCAGTGCAAGGTTGGCTGGTTGTTGTTTTGCTTCCCAGTAGATTTGGAAATCGCAAGTATCTGTATCATTGTTGGGGTTGGGGATGGGTATGGGGGTGGATGTGAGGGTGGGGGGTGGGGAGATATCAGTCCGCAGCCCCACGCGATGTAGCTGGCAGCCGCAAGAACCACGATGCACGATCTTACTCTGTCTAATGTGGCTTGGTTGTTGCTGTTGTTGCTGATAACGTGTGGTGTGTCTGCCATCTCCTGTTTGGACGTTGAAGGACGGATTTTAATGGTTGCCAGAGTGGTCTCCATGCCTTGCACGCTGATCTGCGCGCAACCCGTGGATGTTGACGCCTCGTAGAACTCGTCAAAGGTAATTGAGGCAGAGCCAACGAAAGATGCATTTTGGGTTGCATTTTGGGTATGAGTATTGGGTGATTGTGATTTGTGGTGTGGGGTGTGGCCGTAAATAAGGTCGTGCCGCCAAGACAGGGGGGGGGTGTGAAACAGGAGAGAGATAGCTTCGCCTGGTGCAAGTGATATTGTGGTTTCCTGTGTGTTAAGAGCCAGTGGAATAGAATTGGACATTCGATCTCAATATGTGATTGTCCAATATATATCAGCCAATTAATATCGTAGGCGGCGGTGGCGATGTAGAAAGCGAAGTGCCGCTTCTGATTAGTGCACTGGACTGAAAGAAAATATTGCGTGGACCACCAAATTTCTTAAATTTTTCCTACATTCCTCGCTTTACCAGGTCGCTTTACCAGTTACAAAAGCCAAACCCCACAGTAAGCATGACAGCGCTCACCAGCACGACCGACAATTTCTTTTCGTACCTGTTCGTCCCGGCATTAAATGGAGAAGCTCTCTCTGCAAGAATAGCCAGCAGAGCTGGAGGGCTCGAAGCTGACGAACTCGTCGCCTCTGCGAAAGATCATTTTGTTAACAAGGTCGCCTCCCTAACTATTTCACAGCAAACTGACCTTGTCACTAACCTAAAGAGCCAGAACGAATCCTATAAGAATGTGGCAGACGATGTGCTTCTCTCCCTCTCAAAATCAACTTCGTGTGAGATCACTGCCCTGGTCTGTCCCACCCCAAGCAACCAACACATTGGCGTCTCTCTGTATTCCGACGACAAGGGTCGGCTGCGCCCGAACGCGATCAAGAACGAACGCGCAACGATGCTCGCGCTTGAGTGTGGCCACATCTCGGTCGAAGTCTACGGCGACGCTTTCGTCGGCCGGTACAAGGACGACGAGCTCGAGGACATCTGGGAGCGGATAGATTTTGGCGTGGCCGATTTCGAGGACAAGGCTTGGAGGAACAGCGCTAGAGTGAAGGGCGGGGGGGGTGGGAGCGGAGTTGAGGGGCAGGGGAATGCCGCGAGCTTGAGCAGCATGATGGCGAAAATGAACGGAGCACAGGGTCAGGGAGGGGGGCAGGCACCCAACGTTATGGACGTGGGCGCAGCGGCCGGTGGAAAGGCTGCCAGCAAGGACAGAGTGGTGGAGGCGGAGACGGAAGATTTTACTTGGAACCAAACAAATGATGAGGTCGAAATTGTCTACAAGAATATTCCTGACAGCACGACGAGCAAGGACGTCAGGGTAACGTTCGGATTCAACTGGATCTCCGCAAAGGTTGGGAGCGTTGATTTCGGAAAGAAAACGTTGGGCGGAAAGGTCATCGTGGATGACTGCGTTTGGACGATTGAGAAGGGTGGGGGGGGTGGGGGCAAGGAGGTCATGGTGACCTTGGCAAAGCAGACAGAAGGCGAGACGTGGACCGTTGCCGTCAATTAAATTAGAAAAAAAGGTGGTGGGCGAGGGTGAGAGATGCGACAAGACATGGCGTGAAGTGTAGGCGAGAAATGTTAATTTTTAATTATTTTTTTTGTGAATTTGAGAGGACGCCTCGCCACCTAGGTTTCTCTACGAGCAGGCGTGTATTCCCAGATAACGAGCAACCCAGAAGAGCTGTGCTGCTGCCACTGTAAACAAGAATTGCCCCTCCCCTGCTGGAAGCAGCATTGTCAACGAAAATGCGACGAGGATAAGGACGACGTTGGAGTTCTGCACATACAGCCCTCCACCACCATACCTAGCATCTCCAATTTTAATGGTGATGGAGCGCAGGGTAGTCGTTCCAGCGTTGTTGTTGGTGAGCACAACCTCTTCCCAGTCGCCCAAGTTATTATTACATTCTCAAAGCAAGTTGCAATGCGCAGTTGCAGTTGCAGCTCACCAACTTCCTTCCAGCTGTCCCCTGGGCAAGCAGTTGTTTGGTTTATAATGTTCCTGGATTTGCAAGAACAATTTGAACAATATTTAAAAGTTACTTCATTAATTATTTAATTTCAACAATTCATAAGCAAAGTGTGCAAAACGATGTCCAAACCCTTACCAACTATAATAAATAATGAAAAACTTAACATCACACCACCACCACCACTAAAAATGGCAATCGAAACCCCTGATGTGTTCCTCGATCCAGATGCACTCACCAAACCTCGCTCCCAGATCATGATGTACATTCACTCCAAGAAAAAGAAATTCACAGATTCCCTAAAGCACCATTTTACTCTTGACAATCTCCTCAAATTTCTTCACATCCGACATACACTAAAATCTCGCCTTCGTGAGATCACAATACGCAACTCGGACAACGATGGCAAACCCATCATACTCAACGTGCTGTGGCCCTGCGAGTGCTTCATAATAAAGAAGAAGCTCCAGTCGTTCGCCGGGGTGCGCGCAGACAACCAGCGCTTGGTGTTCAAGGGTCGAATTCTCAAGGACGACGAAATCATTCCCGAGGAAGTTTTCAAGATGGATTTCAAGGACGCCATTACAATCAAGAACAAGAAGAAGCGCGCCCTGATGCTCTTAAATATGGACGACGGGATAGAGTTCAACGTGTGGATGGCGAATGTGGGTTTCTCGGCTGACAAATACAAACTGAAGGAGAAAAAGTCCCGGAAGAACTTGCGCAGGGCTTCTGGCATTGTGTTGCCCGGGGATAGCGACAATAGCGACGACAATAGTGACGAGGACGAAGACAGTGACGACGGCGGCAACAACTTGAACCCCAAGCTCACCGAGGAGGAGCAACTGGCTCTGGACACTGAAATGCGCGAGGATAGACTTCGGCGGCAGGAGGTTGATTTAATCATAAAATATATGGTGACGGAAGCAGAAAAGAGAGTCATAGCCGAACTCACCAATGACGACGACGACCCCAAGAAGCAGCACCGTCGCTTCGACATTCACAAAGAAATGGATTTGATTGGGTGTGGCATTTACGCCGATGGACTTATAAAGATGGGATTTGGGGAGCGTGGCAGGTGAGCCAAACATCTGCTTCAGCTCACGGTTGTAAACTACATCCGCTTATACTTCAACTAACCCACCAATACCTCGCGCAGCTTCTCTTGCGTTCAGGACGAACACATTATCGGCTTCCCGCTGTATATTCACAACAAATCGCGCAAGAAGATCGTTGGGCTCGCAAATGCGTACAAGCGGCAGCTCCAGTACGAGGAGGGCCAGCAGAAGAACGCGTTGTCAATTGTCAATGACGTCGAATTTGCGAAAAAGTACACGGTCGACGGAAAAGAATTTTTCCACTCCCGCGCCGAAATGATAAAGTTTTACGAGGACATCGAGGACGATCGTTCCGACGCACAGAAGAAATCTTCAACCAAACACCAGGAGGTTAAGGAAAAGTTCAAGAAGATCAAGGGGGGAATGAATTTCATGGCATTGGCACAAAAGGAGCGCCCGGCAAAGCCGCACAATGCAATATTGGAAGAAAAAATCGTCAAAATCACCAAATATAACGAGAAGGATAAGGAAGGGTACGGATTGCCAACCAGAGCAAACTTGACTAGCGTCCAGATCAACCAAGAGTACAAGGACGAGCGGTTACATGAGTACGATTTGTTGTTCAAGACGAAGAAAGATTCGTGGACCAGCGCTCTGCACGATGCGCTGCAGCTGGTCGATGCTTTCGGAACTGGAATCATCCCCAAACACGACCTAAGGGACATTTTGCGGACAAAGTTGGAGCAAGAAAACGTTCACAACATTCCTAAAAAGGTTGAAGGGATCTTGTCCCGAGCGGACGACAGGGGTGACGGCATCTACCACGACAACAAACGAGTGGTGCAGTTCTGCGTGGAAGAAATGCTCAGCACAATGAACTTGCACATTCGGGGGGAGCAGCTGAGAGTGCAGGCAAACAGGTTGAAGGAGGAGGAATTGAGAAAGAAGGTGAGTGAGGGAGCGAGCTGCGAGCGGAGCGAGTTGCGAGCGAAGCGAGCAAGTCACGACTGCATAATAATAATTAACACACACACACACACACACACACACACACACACACACACACACACACACACACACACACACACACACCTCAATTCTACTCGCTTAGAACAAATTCTACTGGGTCAAGGATGCGGCGGAGGAGAAGGAGAAGGAAAAAAATGAAAGGGAGAAACTCACTCCTTTCAACTGCCCCGCTTTTAAAGCGCAACCCTTCAACAACAGAATGTGCCAAACCTGCGCTCACGACAGGAACCAGCACACAATGGTTCACACTAAACAAGACTATGTAGGCTTCTTACTAGTCAAGAAAAAGGATGCTATGGACGCGCAGCTGGAGTTGAACGAAGCGAACGAGCTGTTGGCGAGGCAGAACATGATCAAGCAACGGCTGGCGGACCAGGCAGGCAAGCACGGAAAGGCAGGAGGCAACGGTATTAAATTGGACTGGGAGAACATTGAAGTAGGGAAAAAAAAATAGATAAAACTAGAACATTTCTTCATCTTCCTTTTGTGCGCTCGTTTGACTTGATCATGAACTTTTCCTTTTCGTACTGCCCGTTCGTCTCCTCCCACTCCTCGCACTCGTTGGAAAATTCATTCATCTCGCAAGGTGAAATCGCACCGTACTGCTGCCCCCCAGGGTAGCTGACAATCTTGAGAGATTGGAATTTCAAGGGACCAATGCCGTTATCGAAAGCTGCCGCCGAGCGAAGCGCGATTGTGCGCATTTTCAACGAATCACGAGAGCAGAGAGCGAGCAAAAATAGTTGAGTAGGTTAGTTCAGTAGTTGTTGATGTTGCCGTCTGTTTAATAAACCATTTTGCATTTTGCGCACTTCATCACTCGAGACTTCATCAAAGCTCGCTCGCTTCGCTCGCTCACCTGATATATCTTTTTCTTTGGGAATGGCCGCCACAAACTCGAACTTCACAGACTTCTGGCTGGTTGCAAGAACTTCAATTATGGCAAACTGACCAGCATCAGACTTGTTGTCAGGGTTGTTGGCAAGGACGGAATCACCAGAAACGCCATCGTTCACGAAACCGTAAACTCCGACTTTGGTGAGCTCAGTTTGCGGAGAATCTTCCAGGTCAGCAGTCACTGTCACGCACATGCCGCGCATACCCTGCATCGCCTTCTCGCCTGGGATCGGCTTGTCCTTGGGACAATCAACTGCAGTATACACCTCGTTCTTGAGCTTGATTTTTACTGGGCCAACAGCACTTGAAGGTTCTGGTTGGAGGAAAGGAAGGGAAGACAGGAATGCCATGGCAACAGTCTTGTCAAGAATGTTTCGCCGAGTTGTATAGAGTTTGAAGAAAGCTGCGCGTTGTTGTGGTTTGACAAGAAATGACATCGAACCAGTGAATGCTACTAGCAGGAGGGGGATAAGCAACCGGATCATTTTCCAGAAGGAATTGTTTATGATTTGATTTCGTTGAGAATGGAGTAGAGAGTTGATGTCGAGAGGGGTGATTTGGATAAGATATTGGAGGAGGGAGAACCAGTTCTAAGGTGCAAGGTTTGTCTCTTTGTCTCTTTGTCAAGAATGCATCTTTGGCACTTTGGGAAAGAGTTCCCCAAACGCTACCCCAGTAGACCATTCTAACCCATTCTCCTACCCCTTACCCAGCAACCACCTCTCCCCCTCTCCCCATTCTCATTTGAGATCATTTCACGAGCATTTCCTTATGCCTTCCAATGAGCACCACAAGTGGCTCAAGAAGCGTGATTGGCCCGCGGTACAAGGTGCCTTGCATCACCCAGATGGCGACGTAGATTTGCTCGCGAGAAAGTACAAGGAGAGAGATGAGCATGGACGACTGCCACATCATTGGATGGCAGCGAAAGCTCAGACACACACACATGCTCTTGCCATGGTGGGCGTGCAGTCGATTTGCTACAATAACGAGGCCCTCACCACACGAGACAAGGAAGGCGAAACTCCCATCGACATTGCCCGTAGGAGTGGAGCCTGTGCTGAGATCATCGGCTTGCTCTCACTCACTCCCGAGGAAGCTCGTTCGTTGGGTAGGGAGATGTTCCGCTTGTACGCACCAGTGGCTTATTGGATGAGTGAGATGGCTGGGTGGATCCAATCACGATCGTATGCAGACTGTCACAAGTTCATCAATGAGCACGATGACGAGTTGGTGCGTGATGTGCTCAAATACTTCAATTCTAATCTTCTTCAATGTATTGCTTGCTTCAGCCAGATATACAGCGACTCCCTCGTGTTTCTTGCTCTTCGAATGATCCATCGGAACCCACTTTCCCTCACCATTAAAGACAAAGTTCATGCAGAGACAGCCCTCCAATGGGCACAAGATCCCCAATTCAATGCGTGCCGGGAGATCGTAAAGGTCCTCCGCCTCACCCCCAAGTACATTTCCTCCACCCCCTTCCCCACCCTCCTCCTCCAATCCCTCCCCACCAAACACCACGAGATCTACGGCCCCTACAACACCGTCTGCCAGTTCATCAAGCACATGAAGTACGACAAGGCTGAGCTGGTCGAAATTGAGGCCGTCCTGAAGCCGACCCGCAAATGCGACGTCTGCAGTTCCCTCCCCGCCAAACCGTGCGCACGGTGCAAACGCACGTTCTACTGCTCAACCGAGTGCCAAACAGCAGCGTGGAAAAAGCACAAGAAGACGTGCAAGGCGCCGACAAGTCCGCCGGCGACGGAGGCAGAATTGCGGGTTTTGCACAAGGGGATGCACTTCCTGAACCGGTGCATACAGGAGAACGGCGCTGGCGACGGACCCACAAGTGTTGTATTAGATTTCTTGAGAATCGGAGATTAAACTTTAACATGAGCAGGGTTTTGTGGAATTTGCGTTTTTTTAATTAAACATCATATTGCAAACATATTCCAAAAATATTCCGACCAAACCCCCCCAACTATCTAATTCTCAATCGCCTGAACCACCTCCTTACTGTCCTGGTCTTCTCCCTGCAAGCCGTCGTAAGGCCCAAGATGAAAGATGTTCATGAGCGTGTCGTCCGCCCCCCCGCCGTCGGGGTCGAACAGCCAGCTACTGAAATCGTAGAACGTGTACGCCAGCGCAAAATGGCCTGGCGTTTGCCCTGCCTCGTTCTGGTGGTCGACATTGCTGCCGTACCTCTGCAGCAGCTTGGCAATCTTCAAGCTTCCGTTCTGGCTCGCAATGTGCATGATCGTGTTCCCGTGCTCCACTGGCTGGTTCAAATGGAAAGCCTCCCTCTCGTACGTGTCGATGTACTGAGTTCCGAAGTCCTCAACGAACTGGACCTTGATGTACGTCTTCTCGAACTTCCTCGGCGCCATTTGCTCCAACGCCTTGGCGAGCTTCTTGTACTTGTTGTGCCGCACCCAGCTGGCCATGTCCCTTATGTTGAGCGCGATGGCCCCCGCCCCCTCGAAGACGCTGCTCCCCTCCTCAGCGACACCCATCGCCCCTGGCACGACCATCGCGCCAGGCATCGCGTAGCCTGGCGGAACGCCCGCAAAACCAGTGACCCCAGCCGCGGGGTTGAACGGTCCGTTTGCGCCCATGGGTCCGCCGGGATAGCCCATGGCAGCAGACTGTGTGATAGAAAATTTTAGTAAGTAATGTTTGTTTGATGTGGTTTGGGGGGGGGCTGGCTCGCTTCGCTGGCGCAAACTTACGTTGAACCCCATCGGAGGGTGCTGGTCCGCGTAAGCGCTGAGCGCCGCTTCCCTGTCCCTGGTGTCCTGCGCGGCCTTGAGCCGCTCGACGGTCTTCATGATCTTCTTCCTGTGAAGGCGGTGCTCCACCCCCAGCGTGTTCTTGAGGTCGTCGTCGTTGATGTCGAAGAGGAACTCCCCGTCAACCGCCGCGTCCGTGAAGGTCGTTCTGTACTGCCCAAGTGAAATCGACTGGAGCCACTTGCTCACGTCGTTGCAGGTCCAGGCGGAGACCTTGAGGTCGGACTGATTGGGCATTTCGCCCGGTTTCAGGGCGGGCCTGAAGGCGCCGTTGGAAACGTCCCCGTCCCCGAGTCCCGAGTCCATTCCGGTGTTGCCTCCGCCGTTGCCTCCCCCTCCACCCCCTCCACCACCCCCTCCACCACCACCACCACCACCGGCTACAAGAGCCCTCTCGTTGTTGGTGCTGTTCTCGTGCACGGCGGCCATGACCGTGTCAGTCGCAGCAACCGTCCTCATGGCCCTGACCATGTTCAAACTGCGCCGAGCGAAGAAGGTGCGAGGCGCATTTTAAACGAAGGTTGAGAGCAGTCAGTGAGTGAGCAAAAATAGTTGAGAAGGTTAGTTCAGTAGTGGATGTGGATGTAGCCATGTATAGTATAGTATAGCAATTTCGCACGGAGCTTCGCACTCTTCTGTCACAAGGCTCGCTCGCTTCGCTCGCTCACCTGCTAAAGTACGTCATGCTCATGCTCATGAAGCCAAACTTCATCAGTGTCTCAGTGCTCTGCATCAGCTGCGCCGCCTGTTTCTTGTCCTTGTTGCTCGGACCTTGGAAGCCGCCCCCCGCGCCCCCCCCGTTCACAACTGCGAGTTCCCCCGGCTCTCCGGCAATGAGGGCCTCGCCCTTCCTCTCCTGCCGCCGGCGAATTCCCTCCAGCTCGGTCTGCTGCTCCTCCAGCAAAACGACGAGTTTCCGCTCCAAAATCCTGAGCTCCTCCTCCTTCCGCTGCCTGCTCCTGTCGAGCTTGACCATGCTTCCCTCCAGGTGCTGCAGCCGCTCCTTTCTGTTCGCGATGTTGCCGAGCATCTGGCTGAACTCCACGTCGAGGCGCACTTTCTGGTCCTTGAGTTCCATCTTGGCGGTGTCGTCCAGTACCCCGCTCGCCTCGGTCTGGATTTTGCTCAGCTGGTGCATCTCCTTCTCCAGAGTGCGGACCCCCTCCTCGAACTCGCTGATCTCGTCCAGCAAGCTCTCGATGTTTTCCTCCGTCTTGACCTTCTCCTGCGTCAGCACGGAGACCTCCGACTGCAGCTTCGTTGCGTGGAGCTTGTGCTCCAGAAGCATCTGCCTCCCGAACTCAATCCCCTGCGTCTGAGATTTACTGAACAAGTACTTGTCCCTTTCGACCGCGCATCTCCGCCTGCCCAAGTGCCCCCTGTAGAACCTCTGGATGAGTATCCCGGCGTTTCTCTTGAGCCGCATCGCCAACGTGGCCTGTCGGGCCTTGCGCTTCCTCCAGCAGGACTGGAGGCTGCGCCGAGCGAAGAAGGTGCGAAGTGAATTGAGTGGGTTTATTTTGTTTAGAAATAGGTTAGTTTAGGTTTAGATTAGGTTAGGATATGTTAGGTTATGTTAGGTTAGGTTAGTAGTGGCTCGTATGCTCGTCTTCATCATGGCTCACTCGCTTCCCTCGCTCACCTGCAGGCGCCCTTCCACCTCGCCTCGTGCAATACTAATACAATCTTCCTCGCAACGTGCCCCCTGAATACTCTCTGGACGTGGGTCACGGCCGCGCTCTGGATTCGCCTCTGCATCAAATCCTCCCGACCCTGGTGTCCGCGCCAGTTCCGTTGGACGATTTGGGCCGCCCAGACCAGCCTCATGCGGTCCAGGAACTCGAGACGCCCCTTCCACCCTCTGTAGCACCTCTGGATGTACAGGATTGCCAGGCTCTGCCTCAGCTTCTTGACAATGAGCCAGGCCAAGTGGGCGCGGTAGGCCCCCTGGATGATTCTGCTCGCGCCGTCCAGTCTTGCTAACCGCTTCTTGTTCCTCTTTAACCTCCAACCCATGTACTCCTGTACCTCGGGGAACTGCTCGGGGTTGCTGTACATCATCTCGTTGTCCTTCTTGAAGCCGTAAACGTTCTTGTTGTTCTTCTCGAAGCTTGCCTTGGTCGGATCCGTAACAATCCTCACCACGCTGTCGGCCCCAGCCGTGACCATGCTGCTGTACTGGCCGACACTCGAATATTTACTGACTCTCTTCCCCACTTTTCCATTCGCCTCGCTTCCCGCGTTCAAATTGCTGATGCTCGTTTGCTTCGTGGTCATGTTCTGGTAGCCCCCCCACCGGTCGTTCTCCTTGTTAACTTCCTGGTCGTAGCTCAAAATTTGCTCGTTGTTATTGCCGTCACCGACCAGCCCGAACTTCTTCTTGTTCATCCCCATGACGTTCCCAAGCTTGCCGATGACGTCGTCCACAAACGCGTCCTCGAAGTTTTCGGAGTTCATTGTGTTCAGTGACTTGTTGCCAAGGGCTTTTCTGCTTTTCGAGTTCTTGCTGATTGCGAGGCTGCGATATTGTATTGCATTGCATTGCATTGCATTGCGTGTTTGTAGGTAGGTGTAAGTTAAATATTGCCATCATAATAACAAAGAAAAAGGCGAATTACTAAAATCGGCCGTAACTCCAACGCACGACGTTTGATGACGCTCAAAATTGGCCACGGTGGCAGTTTTGGCCAAGCGCGTCTTTCTGCTCAAAATCGATTGTTCAGAGGCGGTCCAGAACACGTCATGCGTCATGTGCACGTCAACGCTTCGCTCGCAACCTCAACCACTCACCTATCCTTCATCGTTTCACTCATTTCAACAGCTGCCTCCCTGTCAACGCTCATTGCGGGCATGAATGCCACGTCCTCGTTCTCGTGGTAGCCAATGACCAGCTGCTCGATCAACTGCAACGCCTGGTTCCTCTTTTCTTGGAAGACCTCGTGCCCGCTGTTCACCCACACCAAGCACGTCTTCCTAGCGCTCGGATTCTCAAAGTGGCTCTGTAAACACCTGTGAATGCTTTTGACCTCCCCGTCCCTCCTTTGGACGTAGGGGTCGGTGTGGAGAGGACGAACCAAGGCGTCCTGGGTGGACTGGACGTTGATGATCGGGTAAGGAATGTCCTTCAAACTGTCCCTCAAATCGGTGTGCGACAGCGCACCGAGGCTGCACCAAGCGAGCCAAACGAATTCGAATTGAGTGGAATAATATAATGTTAGTTCAGTAGTGTGGGTGTAGCCATTATAAATATATTATGTCTGTGGCAATTTTCGCGGGATTCATCGCGAGTATGCTCGTCTTCCTCAAAGCTCGCTCGCTTCGCTTCGCTTCACTCGCTCACCAGAGCTGGATTCTACTCTTCAGCGTTATTGGGTTGTGCACGGCCGTGTACAAATTCAGCGCGAGGGGGGTAGAAACCGACGACAAGTAGGTCGGAGAGAAGAGGAAGCGGGCTGTGCACCGAGCGAAGCGAGGTGGATGCATTTTCAATTGAGAGAAAGAGCAAAACGAGTGAAGCGAGTACGAATTGAGAGGGAAAATATAAATGTTAGTTTTAGTAGTGCCATTATGTCTGTCTGTAGACATTTTGTGGGATTCATAGCGAGTATGCTCGTCTTCCTCAAAGCTCGCTGGCTTCGCTTCGCTTCGCTTCGCTTTGCTTCGCTTTGCTTCGCTTTGCTTCGCTCACCGAAAAAGTAAATGGGCAAATCGGGCCGATTCGGGGGCGAGCAGCTGAACACGTTCATGCAGTCGTGCAGAACGCTAGCCAGGTGCGGATCCACGTAGCTGAAGGAGTTCATCAGAACGAGGGAACGGATGCTCGGGTTGCCGTAGAAGGCGGAGTAGAAGGAGGCGATGTTTCCGCCATTTCCGTATCCCAACAAGTAGAAAGGGTTGTTTGTGTTGAACTGATTCGTCCCGTCGGGTCCAACGTGCTTCAGCAGCTCGTCCAAGCACCCCGCGTGGTACTCGTTGTTCAGCAGCTGCTCCTCCCGGTGCTCCGTAAACGCCTGCCCTGGATAGTTCCACAGCAAAATTTGCAGCCCAGGATACCGCTGAGCAATCGGCCGTAGGAAGATCTTCATCTTCTCGCACGTGTCGAAGATGTCGTGAACGACGACGAGGTTGAAGAACGGCCTGCTGTCCTTCTTCCCGTCCACGCCTAGCCCCCCCCCCGTCTTCGCGCCCTTTCTTCCCGCGCTGTCAAGGCTGGAGTCGAGAACGGTGTACGGGAACATCGTGTCGGCGTCGAACTGGAGCACCCCGTTGACGCACCCCTCGGCGTTGGTGAACGACGCGGACATTGCGAGCGTCTTGGCGACGAGGTCCGCCGAGGAGTCGATCTTGGGGACGCTGTTGAGATTAAAGGTCCTGTTCTTGAAGCTCCTCCTGCCGTTCTTCGCGAGGGTCGCAGCCCCAGCCTCGAGCTGGGCGAGGTCGACGCCAAGCGGCTGGAGGTGGGAGGGAGCGGCCTGCCGAACTGTCGTGAGGAGAGCGTCGGCGTCGAAAGGACGGGAAAGGCAGCCGTCCATGCCGCACTCCATGTAGGACTTCAGGTCGCCGGGGGCGACCTTCTCGGTGTAGACGAGGATCGGGAGGGACTTGACCTTTGACGGATCGCCGGCGAGGAGGGTAGCGTTTGCGCTTGCGCTTGCGTTTGGCTGCGCTTGGTTTCCACCCCCCAGCAAGTTGTTCTTCCGCGCGTTACCCGTCGTGGTCCTGGACGCTTTCTTCCGGGCAGCCTGCGGCCGAGCGAAGCGAAGCGAAGCGAAGGATTCATTTCATTTTTGCATTTTTGAAAAGAAGGGAGTGGTGGGAGGGAGGGAGGGGAGGGAGGGGAGGGGGGGGGGGGG
>BRYC01000554.1:0-10617 GCA_030267985.1 Parmales sp. scaly parma | reverse complement strand
TGATTCTAACCGTCTCGTCCTGGTTGGCCGAAACAATGTAGTTGGAATCGGCCGTGATGGTGAGCTCGTTGGTGTCGAATTCCTGCTCGAACGTGTGCTTGAGCTCGAAAGTCTCAGCATCCCAGATCTTCATCGTATTGTCGTCGTAATCGGTACTCACAATAATACGCCCGTTGGAGGAGTATGAGACGCTACTGACGGATCTAGAGGTGTGAGCCTGGTCGATACTCTTCACCAAGCTTCCATCGGCAGGGTTCCAAAATTTGATGGATTCATCCATACTTCCCGAGCAAAGGAGTTTGCAGTCGGGAGAGAATGAGAGGGACCAGACGCCGCCGGTGTGGCCCTCCAACGTGTGCGCTAAGATGGCACTTCCCTCGTTGAAGCTGTAGGTCTTGATGGACTTGTCGTAGCCTCCAGTAGCCAGCTGCTTGCCGTCGGGGGAGAAGCACACTGCATAAATACCATCCGTGTGATCCTCAAGCACTTGCACTCTAGCCCACTCGCCACCCTCCCCCGGCTCCGACCAAATCATAAGCTTCCCATCACCTCCACCGGAAGCAAAGTGGGAGCCTGATGGAGAGATGGTGACGCAACCAACATAACCATCGTGTCCCACCAAGGTCTGGACCAACTCGAGGGAAGGGCTGAGTATCTTCAAGTGAGTACCCTCATCAAGATCCCAATCACCGCCACAAGCCACAAGTGAGCCATTCAGAAGATAGCAAAGACCAGGAGTCGACGAAGATGCTGGTATGAAGGGAATGAGCAGCCAAAAACTTAGGAAAGTATCAATTTCTAATTGGGTGGAGTAAGGTGAGCGCTCAGCAACCAGACGTGTGTTTTCGTTGGTTTTCGTGCCTTTCAACAAGGAAAGTCAAAACAGAACATGCCATGAAGATTCATTTCCTTTTCTCCCTCTCCATCCCCGTCTCAGCTCTCATCCCGCCCCTGCTGCCCCGGTCCCGGCGTTCATTGTTGATTAAAACTTCTGCATTCTTAACCCCATCAATGATGAAAGAGCATCATGGGCTGACCCCCCCCTCCCTCCACTATCCCCCCATCCCCCCCCCCTTCTCCCTCCTCTCCCCTCTCCCTCAGCATGTCCAGCTCCCTCACCCAACTTGGCTACCTACCTAGCCTCGTATGAACCCACACGCCCACGAGTACGACCTCGTCTGCCAGCTCTTCAGGGAGGGGAGCGTCCCGGGCAGCGTGATTGCTCGGTAAGACGGGGATATTATGTGGGCCGTTCCGGACTTCGCGGGGGTTGACGAGGCGATGGCCTTCGGGGAGGTGGCGAACTCGCAGGGGAAGGTTGTTATAAGAAATGTGTCTAATTTTTTGCTTATCAAGTTCGCAATTATTATATGCCGGGGGGCTTATCCCAGGTACTCTCGTTGCTCTCGCGGTGCACGTAGTAGGGAGCATTCTGTTCGTTGTCCCACATTTCGTCCCACTGGGCATCAAGTTTGGGCAAAGGAGGTGGAGGCGGAAATTGTTCCTCTTCCTCTTCCACCTCCTCTTCCACTTCCACATCCTCTTCCACTACAGCTTCCACCTCGACCACTTGTTCCTTTTTGCTCTTCGACGCCCCCCTTCCCCTCACCAGATTCTTATCGTTGCTGAAGCCTCCCTTGAGCTGCTGCATTCTCAACTTGTCTCGCTCTTCCTTCTCTTTTCTCTCCATCCTCAACTTGTCTAGCTCTTCCCTCGCTCTTCTCTCCCTCCTTTCCTTGCTGCTCTCAACTTCTCCCCCGAGCGAACTCGCGCCGTCGCTTTTGGCCCGGATATCACGTCCGCCTCTAAACCCAGCGTCCAATTGGCCCATTTCAATTCCCTCCTCGTCCACCGCATTCCCCGCACCCACCGCGAGCCCCGCCCCCGGCCCCACCCCAAGCCCCACCTTCTGCCTGTACTTGATCAGTATCTTGTCCTTGTCCACAACGCTCATCCCAACCACCCCCAAAGATTTCAACAATTCTTCCTCGCTCATCCCTTGCGCCACCGCCTCCTCCTTAATTCTATCCCACTTCATCAACCCCTGGATGGTTTTCCACGCAGCTTTGAACTCAAACACTATGAACACCCAGAACATGCACACCACGCTCGCGCACGTGTACACCATCATCCGTCCCAGCGTCTCCTTCTGAAACATGTCACCGCTCAAATCGTCCGCCACCACCCCCCCAAACTCTTCAATGATTGCATGCTCGGCAGCCATTTTGTTCTGGAAGCTGCACACCAAGCTGAACAGCATCACCAAGAACATGCACAGGTTGCAGAACATGCTGTACAAGTCGTCGTTGAAGTCCTTGAAAGGCTTGAGACCGAACTGGATCAGCATCGTGACGATGTTGGCCAAAATTCCAATAATCAGCTGCTCGCTCACATTGTTATTCCTAAAGATTGTGCCGCACGTCACAGCAAGCTTGCTGTACTGGTCGATCACCGGCACGTACCAGAAATTCGGCTCGAACTCCTCCAGCAGTGGATCCAAATATCTCGGCGCCGTCTTCTCCAGGTTCAAGAACCGGATTTGGTCCTCGTGGGACTGCGCCGACTCGTTCTCGATCTGCTCGTGGGCAGCCTCCGTCGACATGCCCCTCCGCCTCGCGTCTGCGGCATTCTTGCTGTCGACCAACGACCTTCCAGTGGCAATGTGCTTCACCATTGCAATGAACTCAGTCCTTGAGGGTCCGTAGTGGGCCCACAACAAACCCAAGTAGATCAACGGGACAAGGACGGGCCACGCAATCACGCCCACGGTCCCGACCATGCTGATCTGCGTGTACTGCTCGTCTTCGCTGTCGCACATAATCAGCGGGTCCGCTTTCAGCGTGTTGGTCTCCTCGTCGCAAACGAAGCTCCTCAGTGTGACGAGCGACACGCTCGGCAGCACCGCAAACGTGATTACGATGAACAGGCTCGCGGCCATTTCCATCCGCTCCTTCTTCTTCTCCCGCCTCCTCGTGAAGAACGTGGAAACATAGCAGAAGACGAAGACGACGATGACCATCCCGACCGGTCCGAACACGGCTCCCTGCAGCTTAAACAGGAAAGAAATCTTCTGGTAGCACTCCAGCTCAGTGATGATGTTCAGCCCAACCCAGGAGAAGACGCTTTGCAGGAAGAGTTTGTACTCCGGCGGGTACTCAATCGTGTAGACGCGGCTCATCAAGCTGACAATTTGGAAAAAACTGAGCCGAGCGAAGAGCAAAACGAGTTAAAGCGAGTCAAAAGAAGTTTTAGTATTGTATTGATTGATTGATGTTATCGCGAGTATGCTCGTCTTCATCTCTTCATCTAGGCTCGCTCGGTTTTCGCTCGCTCACCTGAACATGATTTTCACCTTGGCCAAAATCGACCTCTTGTGGTTTTGCTTGAGCGTGCCGAAAATCAGCTTCAGCGACTTGGGACTGTGACGCCTGCCAAAATCCGCTATTCTCGACCGCAACTTGCACAGGTTCAACGCGAAGATCATCGCGAGGGTGAACCCCACGCAAATTATGGCAATGTGCGGGGTCCAGTCCTGCTCGTTCGGGGGGCAAGACGTGCAGTCACCGTTGGTGGCGTGGTAGTACTTTTCTATGCAGTCGGTGCACATATACCCCTTGTATCCTTTGTTGCACTCATTGTACCCCGCGCAGCTACTGTCCTGGTTGGGACACTCGACCAAGTTCTTTGTTTTGTCGTCGAGCCACCACCCTACGTCGGCGAATCGGCAATCGTTGGAGCTGTTGTGAAATTTGCTGTGGGAGTGGTGGGTCGTCTGGTTGGCTGTTGTCTTCCCCTCCTCGCAGGTGTTGCACTCTGGTAACGAGGAGTTGGTTGAGAATTCGCCGACGGGGCAGACCTTGCACTCGGTGAGGGCGATTTGACCGAGAGTCGTGCCGAGCGAGCCGAGCGGACATTTCTTGCAGTTTGCCTGGCCAGTTTCGTCGTTGTAGGAGCCCATGCCGCACTTGTCGCAGGTGGGACCGGTGAAAGCTAGAGTGTCGCTGAACTTGCCGAGTGGGCAGTTGCTGCAAAGGTCAGCAGTTGTTTGACCAGCACTCGTTCCAATCGTGCCCTTGGGGCAGGCGACGCAGGAATTGGTGGAGTTGGAGCCGGTGAGTGTATTGTAGTAGCCCTTCACGCAGTCTGTGCAGGCCCCAGAGTGGCCGGGGGTGTTGCTCCACTTCCCCGCCTCGCAATTCAAGCAATCTGTGGCTGCCGTCGAGCCCATCAGAGAACTTTTTTTACCGGCAGGGCAATCTTTGCAAGAATCCACGGAGGCGGACCCGATCTCGTCGAGGTACTTTCCTTGGGAACAGAGCGAGCACTGGTCAGAAGCTGGTGTGCTCGTGAACTTTCCGACCGGGCAGTCCAGACATTTGTCGACGCTGTTGTGAAGCGTGGCGGAAGTTCCAGCGTCGAGGAGGAATTTTCCGGCCTGGCAGGACTGGCAGGCGGAAGTGGTGGCTGAGCCGGCGTTGGTGTTGTACTTTCCGCTGTTGCAGATCTGGCAAGAGGCTAAGGAGGTGCCGAGGGCGTCCGAGTAGGATCCGGGAGGGCAGGCGGTGCACCCAGAAGACTGTTGGAGGCCAAGGACGTCGCTCCATTTTCCGTTTTCACAGGCTGTGCAGCTCGACTCGGCGTCGGCGTTTGTGTTTTCGTTGAACTTTCCAGCGCCGCAGTCTGTACACGATGCTGCACCGGTCAAAATCACGTACTTCCCAGCTCCACAGTCCAAACACTTGTCAGCCGAGCTGTGCTCAGGTGCTGATGTTCCAGCGTCCACCAAATGTTTTCCAGCAGCGCATGAAACGCAGCTGCTCGACGGACCGGCAGCCTCAGAGGCGGAGAACTTGCCCGCGCCACAGACAACACAGTCTGAGGAAGACTGTGCCACGTAGGCCGGCTGGTACGAGCCAGTTGGGCAGGCCGAGCAAGAATCGAGCGAAAGTGAATCGCTGAATTTTCCCGGAGTGCAACTCTGGCACAGGCCGGTGTCCGAGTTGAGGTCTGTCCCGGGGGGGCAGAGGCACTCGTTGGTAGCAGCGGCGTTCAGGGCGAAGGTGGCCTTGCAGACGCAGCTGGATGCTGCAGTCTTGCCGAGCCCGTTGGTGGTGAAGTGGGCGCCGCAGCTGGTGCAAGCGTTGTTGCCCGAACCAGACTTGTAGGATGCGTCGGCGCAAGGATCACAGACGTCGTCGTCCGCTCCGTCGCCGTTGGCCACGAACGCCTTTCCAGCTGGGCACTGGCACTCGTTGGCGGTGTCGACCTTGACGAACGTGGTCCTGCACACGCAGTCGGATGGACTCGTTCGTTGGGTGGCCAGCGTGATCGAGCCCGCGAGGAAGGTCTCGCAGGAGGTGCACGCATCGCGCGAGTACCCCGCTTTGTAAAAACCGAGCGCGCAAACCGGGCACTGCGGGTTGGCGCTGTAGTCTCCAAAACCCGGCGGGCACATGCAGTCGAGAACTTCATTACTCTCCTCCTCTTGGATTGTGTTGTCCGGACAAGGATTGACGAATCCGTCAGTCCTGCAATCTTGCGCTCGAGAAGAGCCAGCAGGAGAGGTCTTTTCGCCAGGGCATGCGGTGCACGCGGTGTTGGCGACGTTTGAGTAGGTGTTTTCTGCGCACTGGGTGCAGGCAGCGTTGTCAGCGGCGTTGGCTCGAATGAAGCCAGGGCTGCAGTCCACGCATGAACCGGAACTGAAGTATGAACCAGCACCGCACGCCACGCAGGAAGTTTTGGCCTCGTTGCTGACCTGGGAGCTGGTGCCACAGTCGGCGCAGGACGTTTGTCCGGCGGTCGAGGTGAAAGTATTTCCGACACACTCCGCGCAGCTGTTTCCGCTCTCAAACTTTCCGGCCTCGCACAGAACGCACTGCGTTGCGCCCGAGGTGACCGGGTCTCCTGCTGCGTTCCTCGCCTCGGTTCCAGCGTTGCACGGGGTGCAACTGGCAGCACCGACCCCGCTGATCGAATTCGCCTCACAAGCGTCGCAGGAGAAGTTGTCCGTGGTGCTGCCCTTCTTGCCTGCCTCGCAGTCCTGGCACCCAGCGTCATCTCCGGTCAACTTCCAGAACTGCACGTTGGTGCAGGTCTTGCAGTCGTTCATGTTGTCGTGGTCTCCAGCGGAATCTCCAACCGTGAAACTTCCGCTGGTGCAGTCGGCACATGTGGCGGAACCGACAGCCTCGTTGAACTCGTTCGTCGGGCACACAGCGCAGTCCTCGGCGGCGTCGGATCCCTGCGCGCTGTGGGTTCCCACTCCGCAGGCAACACAATCCGTCAACTCTCCGTTCGAGTACTTTCCGCCGGTACAAACTGTGCAAGCCGCTGAGCCAGTTTGATCCGCGAAGAAACCTCCAGCGCACGGGGTGCACGTTCCGTCTCCTCCAGCGGTTGACTGGTACCGTCCTGCCGCGCAGCCTGTGCAGGAGGTCTGGCCTGGTTGGTTGGTGGCCGTTCCGACGGCACAGGTGGTGCAGGCGTCGTTGCCTGTTCCGCTGGCGTAACTGGCGGCCTCGCAATCCGAGCAAGCTGCGGTTCCAGTGCTGGCTGCAAGCTTACCAGCTGCACAGTCCACGCAGGTCGTCTGAGAGGTGGACCCAGTCTCTCCCGAGTACTTCCCAGTTCCGCAGCCAACGCAAGAGGTCTGGCCAGATTGCTCGTTGTACTTTCCAGGTTGGCAGGTTGAGCAGGTGGATTCCGCCGTGGCAGCGACGGTGTCGCTCCACTTCCCAGCTGGACAAGCCGCACACGCAGTCGCCCTCGAAGCTCCAGAGTAGGTCCCGGCACCGCAGTCGGTGCAAGTATTTGAATTGGAGGAATCGGAAAATTTTCCTTTTTTTATTTTGAGTTAATAAAGTTTTGTGTTTTTGTCACACTCCCCGCACTTACCTGCTTCGCAGTTGCACCCAGAAGTTTGCAAAATACCAACAACGTCTGCAATCCAAGGCGCAAAGTAAACCTTGGTACCAACCGCTGCAGCTCCATTGAATTTCCCACCCATAGTCAGAGCGCCGGTGGAAATTGAGGCATCAAAAGCATTCGTCTCCGTGTCTAGAACACCAACAGCATTTGCACTGCCAGGCGCAAAGTAAACCTTGGTGCCAACCGCTGCAGCTGCAGTGAATTTCCCACCCATAGTCAGAGCGCCGGTGGAAATTGAGGCATCAAAAGCATTCGTCTCCGTGTCTAGAACACCAACAACGTTTGCATAGGAAGGCGCAAAGTAAACCTTGGTACCAACCGCTGCAGCTCCAGCAAATTTCCAATCCATAGTCAGAGCGCCGGTGGAAATTGAGGAAAAAGCGTTCGTCTCCGTGTCTAGAACACCAACAACGTTTGCTTTTGCGGGCGCAAAGTAAACCTTGGTACCAACCGCTGCAGCTCCAGAAAATTTCCCACCCATAGTCAGAGCGCCGGTGGAAATTGAGGCATCAAAAGCATTCGTCTCCGTGTCTAGAACACCAACAACGTTTGCATTGTATGGCGAAAAGTAAACCTTGCTGCCAACCGCTGCAGCTGCAGTGAATTTCGCATCCATAGTCAGAGCGCCGGTGGAAATTGAGGCATCAAAAGCATTCGTCTCCGTGTCTAGAACACCAACAACGTCTGCATTGAGAGGCGCAAAGTAAACCTTGGTGCCAACCGCTGCAGCTCCAGCAAATTTCCAATCCATAGTCAGAGCGCCGGTGGAAATTGAGGCATCAAAAGCATTCGTCTCCGTGTCTAGAACACCAACAACGTCCGCATTGCGAGGCGCAAAGTAAACCTTGGTGCCAACCGCTGCAGCTCCATCGAATTTCGCATCCATAGTCAGAGCGCCGGTGGAGAATGTGGTGAATTCTGCAGGGAAAAATCCGGCGGGACATTGCGCTTCGCAATCGTAGGAATAGGCGGTGAGAGAGGTCGGGAAGGTATCGAGGGCGGATCCCTGGGTTGACGTGTAGCCTGTGTGCGGGAGAGGGGGGGGGGAGGAGGGGGGAAGCAAAAAGGATTAGTTTGTTGGGTGAACTGGTGGTGTTTCGAAATCAAAGGCGACATAAACTCACCTGCAGGACATTCTGTGACGGTCGCTGTACCTCCGCTGCCATGAAGCCATATGTCGTCCCCGCCAGCGACTGCCGAGTTTCCCGACAGCGTGCACCCTTGTAGTGTCACCGTGGTGGTGGCGCCGCTACCATGAACGAAAATTGCTCCTCCGCCATAGGTAGCGTAACCGCAGGAGTTGTTTATGAAACTCATAACGATCAGCATAACTGCGGCTTTGTACACGTACATACCTCCGCCATACTAAAATGATAATAAAGTGTCAGTTTCTAGATTTGCGTTTCGCTTCGCAAGACATGGAAAACGTACCGATCCCCATACTCCAATAGGAAGATTCCCATCGCGGATGATGATTCTCGACAACGTCGTCAATCCTCCGGTCTCGGCAATATGCGTAACTCTTTTGTCGCTCAGATTTGCGGCTGTCCAAGTACATGTTCCTCCGTTGTTATTATTGCACAAAATAGATACAAACTTGTAACGCAACGCTAATTGCGTACCGGAATGAAGTCCATCCGTTGAGCTCAACGTCCCCGCCGACAACTCCAGCTCGTCCCCGTTGCTCGCACTCGCAAAGCAAGCCGCAACACCCGCAGTGGTGCAGCTAGTCGGCAGCCTCCTCCTCCCCTGTCCCCCCCCCCCCTCCACGAACTCCGCCACGGCCCCAACCCCCTCCACCACCAACCCCAAGTCGGTCGGGAAATCCGCGCCGACCCCCCAAAGGTCCCCTCCTCGGGTCCCCGCAGCCTGCGCCTCCTCGCCAGCATTGACCGCCGCGGCCAGCATCCCGAGGAGGACGGCGAGGAGCGTTGCCTGATTCATTCTATGCAGCTGAAAAAAATCTGTGGTTGTGGGTGGAGGGTCGAAGAACGGCTTGAGGGTTAGTAATGCAGGTCAGGAGGGGGGCGAGCTCGGATTTATGTTGATTGGCCACTGCTGGGCCGGCTGGGCCGCCTCACCTATTCACTTACCTACTCCTGTGGCTTGGGGCTTGGTGGGTGAACTTTGTGGCTTGGGGCTTGGTGGGTGAACTTTTTGTGAACTTTGTGGCTTGGGGCTTGTGGGTGAACTTTTTGTGAAGGTGCTTCTATAATAAGATATATCGATTAAGTCGACTTGGAATAAAAACTTGGAACGTTGGTTTGAGAGTCTATTGGTGCCCAAGACAAGTGAATATTTTACGTAGGAGATATGCTGATACGTTACTTCTCTAGAAAATTGGAAAAAAATTTAAATTTTTTCTGTACGCCAACAAAGGACAGACTATGTAAGTGGTGGGGCTGAAATTTAATCAAGTTCATTTTCCTCCTCAGAATCCTCCTCCTCGGAGTCTTCGTCAGGCTCCAACTCATCATTATGTCGCCGCAACTCTGCAATCTCCACTCTCTGCCGGTTGTTGACTGCTTCCTTTTCAGCATTCTCCTCCTGCAATCGCTCATATCTAGCCCGCATAAACAATATCAAGCTTTCTGGATCGCGCTTCCATCGTGTGGGGGTGAGTTGGACGGGAAGGTGGGCTGGGGATAGGAAGGAGAGGATCTCGGAGGTCACGTTGTAGCCGCCGTCGTGCACGCACTCGCCGAGTAGCCTCATGACTTTCTCGAGAGGTGAGCTTGGTGTGTTTTCGTTTTTTGGGTCTAAAAACGTCACAAATTCCCACTTGTAGACAATGTGGAGAATGAGATTGAGGATGGGGGTGAGGCCCGTGAGGTGGTACTCTCGGCAGGGGGTGATTCTAACCGTCTCGTCCTGGTTGGCCGAAACAATGTAGTTGGAATCGGCCGTGATGGTGAGCTCGTTGGTGTCGAATTCCTGCTCGAACGTGTGCTTGAGCTCGAAAGTCTCAGCATCCCAGATCTTCATCGTTTCGTCTAGACCAGCACTCACAAGAACACGCCCGTTGGGGGAATATGAGACGCTCCAGACGGTAGAGGTGTGAGCCTCGTCGATGCTCTTCACCAAGCTTCCATCGGCAGGGTTCCAAAATTTGATGGATCTATCGTGACTTCCCGAGCAAAGGAGTTTGCAGTCGGGAGAGAATGAGAGGGACCAGACGCCGCCGGTGTGGCCCTCCAACGTGTGCGCTAAGATGGCACTTTCCTCGTTGAAGCTGTAGGTCTTGATGGACCTGTCGCCACCACCTCCAGTAGCCAGCTGCTTGCCGTCGGGGGAGAAGCACACTGCACGAATCCAATCCGTGTGATCCTCAAGCACTTGCACTCTCGCCCACTCGCCACCCTCCCCCGGCTCCGACCAAATCATCACCTTCTTATCACTTCCACCAGAAGCAAGGTGGGAGCCTGATGGAGAGACGGTGACGCAACAAACAGCACCATTTTGTCCCACCAAGGTCTGGACCAACTCGAGGGAAGGGCTGAGTATCTTCAAGTTGGGACCCTCATCCTCATCATAGCCACAAGCCACAAGTGAGCCATCCAGAAGATAGCAAAGACCAGTGACACCACCAAAAACATTGTCAGCTCGATACTTTACAATGCCAGTCTTTGTCGAATGGACAATTATGGTCCCGTCGTCGTAACCCAAAACCACATAGCTGTTGTCCCG
>BRYC01000552.1:18638-29502 GCA_030267985.1 Parmales sp. scaly parma | reverse complement strand
GTTTACTTTGTGGTTGCCAATGTCAACTAGATGGTTGTCGTCGAATTCATGGGTGATTGGTGGTCTCCAAGCGTAAACGTACATTTTGTCGTCCTGCTTCGTCCACGTGTTTTCGCTCACGAACTGCCGAGATCTCAAGGGCCAGGGCAGCGACTTGATAGAACTGAACACGTTATGGTTGGAGGCTATGTGCTTGATGACCTCGCGAGGGTTCTTTTGCAACTTCTTGGTGGCGTTGAGGCGCTCGTTGGAGCAGTAGTCCCAAATCCAGGCTAACACATTTTCGGCGGACGTGTCAATTGAGGTGGTAGCCTTGCCCCAGGAGTTGGATTCCCCCTTGTTGTGCTTCTTCGACAGTTTGACGAAGACGCTCGAGTCCTTGTCCAGCTTCTCCCACCCGGTGTCGTCCTTGTAGTCTATCAAAGTTAGTTGCTGCTGGGTGAATGATTGCTGCTCGGCAGTGATTGAATTTACCGTTCTGGGTACGTTCTTGACGAACTCGGCTCGCAGCTGCGCCGAGCAAAATGAAGCGGGGCACATTTTTAATGAAGCAGAGTGGGTTGGTTTAGTAAGGGTTTTCTCGTTTTTCAAATGGCTAGCTCGCTTCGCTCCTCACCTCCGCATCCACCACCTGCCCGTTGCGCTCGTAGAACGCCTTGAGGAACGTGACGGTATTGAGTGCGGATCCCATTTTCGCGTTGACAAGCGAAGTGGGAATTTTCCCCTTGTCCACAAAGTTCCCCACGAAAATGACTTCGCACAAGTTTTGCGCGATGGGCGTGATAATCCATACAGCCCTTGCCTCGAGCTGAGTAACACCCAGACTCTGCTCCTCCTCGCCGTTGTCGGTGTTGGATGGATGCACGGAAGAATCAGAAGTCCGCGTGTGCAATTTTGCCACTTTTTTGGCCATTTTCCTTCGCCCCCTCCTCTCGCTAACGTGCTTGATCTCTGCTGGCTCGAAGGCCATGATTAGGGTTTTGAAGCGCTCTTCGTTATTATTGTTCGTTTCGTCCCACACATATCTCAAGTTACTTTCTCTGGGTTGGAAGGGTGTCGGCATGGATTTTTGCACGACGATGTGCTGGGTGCGGTGTTGGGCGGCGGGGACGGTGGTGGTGTCTGTGGTAATGGGTTCGTACACCTGTCGGAGGAGGTTGCCGTCCTTTTTCTGGTGCTCCTTCATTCTCAAATTGCTGCAGTAGAGCCACACAAAAGCGAGGACTTGTTCAGCCGTGGTGTGAACTATTGCGGAAGCTTTTCCCCACGCTGAGGGGTCTCCCTCCTTCATTTTCTTGAACTTTTTCACACTCGAATCGCCTTCACGCAGCCGGGTCCAGTTCATGCGCTTATCACGGTCCATCCAAGCTGTTGTCTGCCTTCGCTGAATGCCTCCTCCGAGGTTAAGCATGTCGGCAAATTGCAAGCTGCGGTCGATAAGACTCTTCTCTTCTGTTGATGATGCTGGGGTTGATGGAATGCTGTCGATGAACGACGAGCGCTGATTTGATTTGATTAGGTTGAGCGATGAGAGGCGTAGAGAGTGGGTTAGCTGGGGGATAGTATATTATTGTCAGGGAGCCCCAGCGCTTATATCATTATTTTTTTCCAATCAGGCTTACCTCCAGCTCGTCGATCTCTTTGTCACGCTCGAAATACATGTAGGCCTGCCGCACAGTGTCAAGGACACTTGACATGCCCATGTTTGCGATTTTTTTGGGAACACTTCCCTTAATGTCTAGTCTAGTCGTGAAGGTGAACCTTGTCTGATTGTGGGGAAGGCGCTCGTACTTGTGCATGGCTGTGAATTCGCCTCGAATTGCATTTTTCAAAGTTGTTTTTGTGAAACTAGGAGGGAGATCAGGGTCGTCGTCGGCGACAGGGGTGTAGACAAGAATGAAATTGTCTTCGTCTACTTGCCGGAATATACCGCGAGCAAGCCATTCCCTTGGTTTCAGAGGAGGAGGCATTTTTCGGCAAGAGTAGGTGATGTGGTTGTGATTGTTGACCACACGGATTGTTTTGTTTGGATACTTGGAGCTGTCTGGACCGTTGGCAGCTATGTGGGCCTCACGATTCTGGTGTGTATCGGTCTCATACATGAAGGTTGTGAGTTCTTCTGGGCTTGTTTGAACCACCCCGGTGCAGGTTCCAATCATGATTGCATCCTTTATGCTCACAAACTTGGGGAAGAAAGGACTTTCGTCAATTATTTCTGCTTTATCCTTGGAGGTAGAGAGGGTTTGTTCTGCATGGGCAATGATGGATTCTTCATGAGGTGTGTAAGATTGAGTTGCTGATAAATAGGAGTTCACAAATGCTGTTCTGGCAGTTTCGTCCGATACCATGCTGTCAACAATTTTGGCGCTCATATTGGACTTTAATAGTTCTAAAATCAAAGGTTCATACGGGTGGTAAACGTGGGAATTTATAAATCTTTCTGAAAAGGAATTTTTTTTAAAGAAATTTTTTTGAAACATCCCTTTTATTGACCCGTCCTTCCTTTCTCCCCCCTTCTATGACGTCAGTTGCTTCCTTCATGGACAACAGCGACATTGGTGAAGACAAGGATTCAAGAGACACAGACCTTCTCAACGGCCTCCTCGAACCTACAACAGAAATCATTGAAGCTGTTGCCAACTGCCACTCAAAGTTTGGGGGCATCCGGATCAACCTCGGGTCCCTCAACCTGGCCTTCATTCCCTTTGAGGTCAAGACATTGAAAGACCTCCGAATTCTTAATTTGCGCAACAACAAGGTGAGCAATCACTCATTCACATGAAAAATGGCCTCGTTCATCAACAAAACTAACTCTATTAATTACGTTACATCGTATCAGCTCACAATGTTTCCATCTGAATTCTGCATCTGCCTCCAAGACTTGGAGGAGCTGAACCTATCGCAAAACCAGATAACCTATATTCCCGAAAACATATCCGCGTTCTCCAACCTGAGAAAGATTTCCGTGGGCTGGAACAAACTCACTGAGCTTCCCATGGGTATTTTTGATTTGGCAGCTTTACAGGAGTTACGGGCTGAGAACAACATGATACGGGTGATCCCGGGTCAGGTTGGGGATTTGCATGCATTGAATACCCTGGTATTAAATCACAATTTCATCAGCGTTATACCATTGCGGTGCGCAGAATTGAAGTTTTTGGTAAAAGTAGACCTATCCGAAAACCCGGTGGAAATTTGCCCCAGTTCAATTTTGCTTCTTCACCAGAAGAACGAGCTCCTCCTTCAGAAAAGCAAGCGTAAAGGACTCATTAAACGATCAATTCTCCTAAAAAAAACGATTAACGAGCAGCTCGACAGCATCTTGGCCGAGGAGAAAAAGGAAATTTTTCTATTCCATGAGAACGAGTCGTTGCAGGATCGATCTGGCATAGGTGGAGTGCAGGAAGAGAGCACGACGTCGCTTCTCCGGTGACAGACAACCACATCACAACACAACACACCACACAACAAGTTTTGATCAATACAGAGAGTTTAACGTTTTTTATTCTTTCATGCCAGCTGGTTTTCCCTCAATAGAGATCAACCCACTCGACTCTTGAACTCCGTCAACTTTCATTTCTACCCTGCTTCCAACTCGCACCGCCCCCCCACTCCCCTCCTCCCCCTCCCCCCCACCCTTGATCCACGCATTCTTCTCGCTGTCCCACTCCCACCCCCCCGCCTTCATGCTACTGGAACTCATTACACCGTTAAACAATCCGTACACTAGCACTCCAACGTGGGTGGACTGCGCCAAATTGACCTTGCAGGGAAGTTGCTGGCCCTCGACGGGCTTGAACAGTAGCCCGTCAAGCGTCACGTCGAAGTGTATGTAGGGATTTTCATTGATTATCCGGCCTTCGTTCCTCACAAACTTGACATTAGAGTAGGAGAGAAGAACCGTTGAAGTGGAGGGGAGGTATTTTGCTAGGAGCGAGTTGATATTCTTGGATAGGTTGAGTTGTGTGTTGTGTAGGTGGTGAGGGAGGAGGGTAAGTTTGAGGGAGAGTTGAGATTGGAGGAATGGTGAAGAATTGAAATTGGTGGAGGTTTTGGAGGAGGAGGAGGAGGAGTAGGAGGAGGAGGAGGAGGAGGAGGAGGAGGAAGAGGAGGTGTTGGGGAATTTACTTTTGGAGGATTTGGGGCTTTTACTTTTTTGTTTCTTGTCTTTTGATGGGGAAGATCTGCTTTCTCCTGAGTCTGCTCGTGATCGTTTCGAGCCCATGCCACAAGGAGTATATTTATAGCAGGAGAATGAAGGAGGAGCTGGACGAGTTTGCGAGCTTAGTTAAATGATAGATACCCTTTAATGATTGATGCATTAAAAAAGTTGATTAAAATGCGTCTGGTCGATTTTTAATGACCACGATCTCCTACTCAATAAAAACGTCGCCAACTTAAGCATAAGCAATAAGCAAAAGCAATCAACATGAAGAGAGCCCACGAAGAAACGTCGTCAGCTGATGTTGAAATCTTCCTTGGTGATTCTGATGATGAGGTACATTTCCCCTCACCTTCTTCTTCTGCCCCCCTCTCAAAAAAACAGCTAAAGAACCAACAGAAGAAAATGAAGAAAAAGCAGGCCCGAACCAAATCCAAATCCAATTCCACAACCCCCCCTCCCCCCCCCCTCCCTCCTTCAACACAATCCGCGTTACAAGCCTCTTTCGCATCTCGGCTAACAGGCAGTCGGTTCCGCTCACTTAATGAAGACCTCTACATGGCACCTTCTTCAACGTCGTTCACGCGGTTCACAGCTGCTCCGGCGTTGTTTGATGATTATCACGTCGGTTTCCGAGAGCAGGTGAAGGTTTGGCCGGTGAATCCATTGGATGTGATAATAAATTGGTTGAGGAAGAAGTACGAGAAGGGCGGGAGTAATAGAGACGACAAGCAGCGCAGCGAAGTAGGTGACAAAAAGCGGCGGAAGAAGAGCAATAATAATAATAATAATAATAATGCAAATCCAACAGCCACTGTCATTGCCGACTTTGGGTGTGGGGACGCCAGGCTCTCCTCCACCCTCTCCCCCTCCCCCTCCTTCTTCATCCACTCTTTCGATCTCGTGTCCCGCTCCCCCCTCGTAACAGCGTGCGACATGTCCGCAACCCCTCTTCCCCCCAACTCGGTGGACGTTGCTGTGTTTTGCCTGGCTCTGATGGGAACGAATATCATTGATTTTGTCAAGGAGGCCAGGAGGGTAGTGAAGGACGGAGGGATTGTCAAGATTGCGGAGGTGAGGAGTCGATTTGAGACAGCGGATGTGGCCGAGAAGGAGGTGGTGGTCGAGAAGGACAAGGAGAAGGACAAGAAGGAGAAGAAGCGGAAGAAAAAGAAAAAGAAAGAAAATTTCCCTCCCCCGGATCCACCCCCCACCGCTACCCTCCTGGACACCTTCGTACTTCTGATGAAGTCACACGGCTTCCAAAAACTGTCAATAGACTCCTCCAACAAAATGTTCTTATTATTGGAATTTCGGAAAATGACCGGATTCACAGTAGACACAGTCGAAGCAAACAAGAAGTTTGGCAATTTTTCGGCCAACGCTTGCATCTACAAGCGGCGATAACTAGTAGAACCTTTCAATTTAATTAATGTTACACTTGCTTCAAAAATTCTCCCACCATATCTCCCACTTGCTTGTGCTCAAGCAAGAAGGCATCGTGGCCGTCATCGCTTTCGATCACCCCTAGCTGCTTCCCCACTTTACACCCCTCCCCGGGCTCACCCAACAAATTATAAATTTCCTTCTGCTCGTAGAGAGGATACAGAACATCGCTGCGAATTGAGTGGGTTAGTTTAGTTTAGTTTAGTTTAGTTAAAGTTTAGGTCTTCTTCCTCAAGGCTCGCTCGCTTCGCTCACCTGCTGATTCCAAGAACCAAGCTGGGGATCTTAACCGCCCCCAACGCAGCCGCTGCCCCCCCTCTCCCCCTCCCGACATCGTGGCTGTCCATTACCTCGGTCAATTTAACATAGCTGAGGGGGTCAAATCTGGTTGTGAATTTCTTCCCTTGGTACTCAAGGTAGCTCTTCACGTCCCATTTCGTTTCCGAGCCATACTGGGCCCTCTCAAAATGGGTTGTCTTCTTCCTCCCAAACTTGTGCTGGAATCCCATCGCAGTGCGGTAAGAGACCATCGCAATTTGGCGCGCGACCTCCAGTCCACTTTGGGGGGGGTCGTTGAAGTCGTAAGGATCGGACCATTTTTGGTCATTGTAAATTGCTTGGCGCTGAGTCTCGGAGATTCCAATCTGCCAGGCAGAGTGACGAACGCCGCAGGCAATTGGAATTCCAGATCGGACGAAATTGGAATTGGCAGATTCTTCGGACGTGCCATGGGTGCACATGTACTCGAGGGCTTGCATTCCACCGAATGAACCGCCGATTACTGTCTTTACGCTCTTTACATTTAAATGCTCCTTCAACATTTGAACTTGCAGATTCACGCTGTCCCGGATACTCAAGTCGGGGAAATTCTTCCCGTACCTCTCATTATTGGGGGTGTTGGGAATTTGCGATGTGGGACCGGTTGTGTTCCCATTGACCGTTCCAAGCAAACCGACTGAGACGACAAAATGATCTGTGGTGTCGAGCGGCTTTCCAGGGCCAACCATATCGCCCCACCAAGACTCGAGAAGGGTGTTTCCCGTCAGCGCATGGCAGACCACAATGACGTTGGACCGGGTGTATGGGCACAAGGTGCCATATGTGTTGTAGGTGATTGATGGGGATTCGAGGAGAAGGGTGGATTCTAGTGTAAGGGGAGTCGGAGATGTGTAGTTCAGTTCAATTACGTCTGTTTCAACATACTCGTCCTTCATTGTGGAGGGGGATGGGGAGGAGGGGGATTGGGAGGAGGGGGATTGGGAGGAGGGGGATGGGGAGGAGGAGAAGTAGGAGAAGAGAATGTCAAAACGAGATTGAGATCTCGACCAGAAGGAAGAGGGTGCACGAAGAATTGCCCGCATTCAATTTCAAATAAGTTGTTTGGGATGGAGAGGAGATAGTATGGGGGGGCCAAATTTAAGCTGGGATTGAAATTTGGGAAGTATTTTCTCAAGATTCTCTTAATCTAGTATGCTGTCCATTTGATGGCGTTTACAAGTGATTTACGACAGTGTTTTACGACGCCCGGAAAACGATGGACGCGAACCTCATCCTCGTTTCGTGTTGGAAATTTGTGTTTGAATAAGGCCCCCATCATACTTCATTCTTCATGCATCGGCCCCTATCGGCAGTCTGAGCGCACTCCGAAGATCCCAACACATATGATATTAATATTATAAGTGGCAATTCTTGTGTAATTTCACCTTGTTCCATAACGAAATTTTCTCATTTCTTATTATAAATCCCAATCTTTTTTACTTGCCCCACCAACTTGCCCCCCCCGTGGGTGGCGAAAAGTCCATCTGTCCATTCCACTGCGGCTGCTGCCCCGGCTGCTGCTGCGCCGCTTGCTGCTGCTGCCACGCCTGCATTTGTTGCTGTTGAGTCATTTGCTGCTGCTGCTGCTGTTGCATCTGTTGCATCTGCTGTTGCATCTGCTGTTGCATCTGCTGTTGCATCTGTGCCTGAACCATCGCCTGCTGCTGCTGCATTTGCTGCTGCGTCGGTTGTCCGGGAGGAGGCTGGAATTGTCCTGGTGGTGGCTGTTGGAATTGTCCGGGGATGGGAGGTGGCGGTTGTTGGAATTTAACTGGAACATGGTTATTATTGGATTGTAGGGTGAATGGTTTTTGTATTGGTGCCGGGGGCGGCAAACTTGTTGTCGTCGCCGCCGCTCCTCCCGCCGCCGCTCCTCCCGCCGCCGCTCCCTTCTGATCCGTCATCCACGCTGGCAAATTGCTCACTCCCCTCCTCGCCGTCTCCCCCTCCGCCCCCATCACCACCGCCGCCGCCACTTTCTTTTTCTCCTTCCCATCAATCTCATCCATAAAGTCGAGAAAGTCCTCATCCTTCTTCCCCACAATCGCCTGCTGCTCCGCCTGACTCTTATCCTTAAGCGGGCAGTCCCTCGTAGGATGACTCCCGTCCCCGCATATAGCGCACTTTATCTGGAACGCGGCAGGGGTACTCCCCCCCGCCGCCCCCGGCGCCGCACTAAACCTCGTCGGGCACTGAAACGCCCTGTGTCCCTTCATCGCGCACAGCGTGCAGAACTCGTCCTCCTTCAGGGTACCGTTTAGGATGGCAAGGTCCCGGAGCTGCTTCTGCTTGTGGGCGTTGTCCTCGTCCTTTAGGGGGTTGTCGATCAGGGCGCGGATTAGGACCTCGCAGGCGTCGACTTGGGATTGTTCGTCGCCTGTGATTAGGACGTGGAGGGGTTGGTCCGCTGTGGGGTGGTGGGGTGTGTGTGGTGTGGTGTGGTGTGGCATATTTATATTTGGGTTAGGGGCTATTTTTATTTCATAATAAAATAATATTTTCAATTCCATTTCACTCCACTCCACTCACCATCAATCATAGGCCTCCCATCCCTCCTCCCCCGACTCCCCTCCTTAACACTCCCCTTCCCCCTCACCGCAATCTTCGTCCCCGTCTTCCCCTCCATCTCCTTCTGAGTTTTTCCCCTAGGGCCAATTACCAGCCCGATAAAGTTGTACGTGGGGAAGTCCTTGGTGTTTATGAAGCACTTTAGGGTCTTCTTACGTTTTTTGAAGCCGCTGCCGACGGCGAAGCCGGCCAGGCCGCCGTACGGGTTCGCGGACTGGCCTGGAAGTTGCTGCTGCTGCTGCTGCTGCTGCTGTTGCCCCCCGCTGTACGCCCCATTAGCCGGCGCGTACGGATTTCCGGGTTGCTGTTGCTGTTGCTGTTGCTGTTGCAGTTGCTGTTGCTGTGCAACTGGTGCTGGCGCCTGAGCCGCATTCGCCGCCTTCTGAATATCCGCCATCCTCTCCAACGCGTCCATCCTCTCATCCTCAAGTCTTTCCTTCCACCTCTTCTCCCGAGTATTAACCTTAACCCCCCGATTATCATATATCGGCGGTGGGCTCGGGCTCCTAGCCGGATCCCCATGAGGCAGCGCGCTGACACGCGCAGCGTCAACGGTGTAGGTTGAGAGCTTTGACACGACAGACTTGAGCTTAAGCTGGAGGTTGACCAGCTCGGCTATTGTTGCTGCTGGGAGGGCGGAGGTTGATAGGCCGAGGACGGCGGCGGCGGGGCCGGGGATCACCTGAGCAACGGGGGAAGAGGAGGCGACGGATTTTCCCCAGCGGGAACGACCGCGCTCGCGTTCGGGCTCTTTTTGGGGTTCTGCTGGGGTTGGAGTTGATGTTGGAGTTGGAGTTGATGTTGATGTTGATGTTGATGTTGGGGGTGGTTCGGTGTCGGTGTCGGTGTCGGTGTTGCCCCACCTGGACTTTTTTTGTTTTTTGGGGGGGGGTTCAGTTGAGGATGTTGTAGTTGTTGTTGTTGTTGTTGTTGTTGTTGGTGCAGGCGCAGGTGCAGGTGCAGGTACAGCCGCAGCAACAGCATCAGCCGCAGCAACAGCCGCAGCACTCGGAAACAGCGCCCCAGCCGACCCCCCCTCAGTAATTGTAACATAGAGCCCATACACCCTCCTCCACCCCTCCCCCCCCCTCCACCCCTCGACCTCCTGCCACAATGCCGGATAACTATCGTCATTGTACTCCGCCCGGAGGGACAGGGCCGAGGGGTGGACGGAGGAGTTCACGAAGCGCTTGAGGAGCTGGTGGAGGTTCTTTTGGAGGGATTGCCTTTCGGAGAGGGAGTTGTCTTGGTGGTCTGAGGTAGGGGTGGGGGTAGGAGCCGGGGAGGAAATAGGCTCCGTCACAGTAACCATCACCGTCTCCGTCTCCGTCTCCGGGGACGCTGCCTGGAGCTCCATGATCAGGGAAATTAATTTTGGTTTAGTCAGCCCCTTCGAACTACCGTTCAGCTCATCGTCGATGATAGCTCGGAGGTCAGCTACCTTCAGCTTTTTCAGTGCTGCCTCGGCGTGCATGTCTTCGTTCAACTTGGAGAAAATTACGTCTATTTTTTTTCCAAATTGCCCCACCCACCCAAATTTAGCGTGAGTTTCTGGGTAGTTAGTGCTTATTTTGCTCATGCCGTGAACATTCCGAAGCAATCACACCCTCGTGAGCAAAAAAATAGCGTCTCTGCAGCTCAACCGGCGAACCATCATCACCTCCTAACTTTCACCAACTTCAGAATGTTGAGGGCCTCACCCACACATCTACAATTAGCTAACCCCCCCCAACCCCTTATATATTATTCTCCACACACCTCCAGTACCCCACACACCTACATATTATGGCGGATGATGACATTGCGGCAGCCCGTGCAGCTATGATTGCGTGAGTACCCTTTATCCCAGCTGCTCTTAACCCTCCCACCTATCCCAACTAACCCCACTCCCCCCTTCCACCCCACCCAATCACAGCAAGCGCTTCGGAGGTGTTGCGGCCCAGACCGGAGGCAAGGGATCCGTGAGAAGGAAGAAGAAAGTTGCCCAGAAGAACAACAGTGCTGAGTCCGACAGGAAGATTTTGCAGGTTCAGAAGAAGCTCGGCACCACTGCCATTACCGGAATCGAGGAGGTGAACCTCTTCAAGTCCGATAGCAATGTGATCCACTTCAACAACCCCAAGGTCAACGCCAACATTAGCTCCAACACATACTTCATCTCCGGAAGGGCCGACGAGAGGACCATCCAGGAGCTCCTCCCTGGAATCATTCAGCAGCTCGGACAGGAGAACATCGAGCAGGTGAGTGAGTGAGTGAGTGAGTGAGTGAGCAAGCTTAGCGGGGCGAGCGAACCAAAGATAAAAGCAAATAATAACCCCTTCTTCTCTCTTCTCTCTCTCCCCCCGCCCCCCACCCCCCACCCCCCACCCC
>BRYC01000552.1:2062-13940 GCA_030267985.1 Parmales sp. scaly parma | reverse complement strand
TTAGCAAGTTTACTAACTTCTTCATTTACTCATTCACTCATTCACTCATTCAACCACTCACTCACCTCTCTTTCAACGTACTTTCAGTCTCCTTCCACGAGTGCCCCCTAGTAGCGTCCTGCAACCGACTGAACCTATCGCAAAACTCAGGGGGAAATAAATCATTCCTAGTTGCGGCCCACTGGCACAGCTTGATGAAGGTGGGACCAGCGTACTCTATCCCCCACAGATTGTACTCCCAGTTCAAGTCGACGAACAAACGGCCAAGCTTGGCCGAGTCGAGGGCGTAGGCAATTGGGGAGAGGATTATTGATGGGGTGAAGAGGAGGGACAGAGTAACGATGCGCTTTGCTGAAATTAGGAGCCGCCGGCACTTGCCGAAGAAGCCAGGGCCTTGGAGGTAATGGTGCGTATGTGCGGCGGCATACTGCATGTCGTCTATCTCTTGTTTTGACAAGGCGGCCGTGTCAAGGAGAGCAAGACGGTGCGAGTTTGCCAAAGCTAGTGCAGCAGCAGCAAGGGCAAGAAGGCGGGTTTTGTGTAGCTTTTTCGCATTGTTGATGACTCGAAACTTATGGTTAGTATAGTTTTGGGATTGGGAGGACTTGAATTGGAGAGAGCATGTAGAGAGGGACTTTTTTGGAACGAGTAGGAGAGGAGTCGTTGATTTAAAAACAGCTGGAAGGCTCGATATCCGCATAAAAGATGATATTGGTGATTTATAGCATCGCATTTGTTGAGAGCGAAGCATAAGCAGATAGAATTTTGATATTGTAAAAATTATATTTTTGCCCTCAAGCTTTTCACGAGCATTTTTATGGTTTCCAATGAGCACCACAAGTGGCTCAAGAAGCGTGATTGGCTCGCGTTACAAGGAGCCATGGTTGACCCAGATCGTGATTTAGATTTGCTCATGAGAAAGTACAAGGAGAGAGATGAGCATGGACGACTGCCACATCATTGGATGGCAGCGAAAGCTCAGACACACACACATGTTCTTGCCGATGTGGGCGTGTATTCGATTGGCTGGAATTTCGAGGCCCTCACCACACGAGACAATAAAGGCGAAACTCCCCTCGACATTGCCCGTAGGAGTGGAGCCTGTGCTGAGATCATGCGTTTGCTCTCCCTCACTCCCGAGGAAGTTCGTTCGTTGGGTGAGGAGGAGATGTTTCGCTTGTACGCACCAGTGGCTTATTGGATGGATGAGATGAATAAGTGGATCCAATCACGATCATGGGCAGACTGTCACAAGTGGATCAATGAGCACGATGACGAGTTGGTGCGTGAAGTGCTCAAATTCATGAATTCCAATCTTCTTCGATGGCTTGCTTGCAATAGCCAGGAATACAGCGAGTCCCTCGTGTTTCTTGCTCTTCGAATGATCCATCGGCACCCACTTTCCCTTACCGATAAAAACATCCATGGCACAGCCATCCAGTATGCTGAGGCTACCCAATACAATGCGTGCAAAGAGATCCGCAAGGTCCTCCGCCTCACCCCCAAGTACATCTCCTCCACCCCCTTCCCCACCCTCCTCCTCCAATCCCTCCCCACCAAACACCACGAGATCTACGGCCCCTACAACACCGTCTGCCAGTTTATCAAGCACATGAAGTACGACAAGGCCGAGCTGGTCGAAATTGAGGCCGTCCTCAAGCCGACTCGCAAGTGCGACGTCTGCAGCTCCCTCCCCGCCAAACCTTGTGCACGGTGCAAGCGCACGTTCTACTGTTCCCCCTCCTGCCAAAAACTAGCCTGGAAGAAGCACAAGAAAACGTGCAAGGCGCCGACAAGTCCGCCGGCGACTGAGGAAGAATTGAGGGTTTTGCACAAGGGCATTGCCCTCCTGAACATGTGCATACAGAGGCCTGGAGCTGGCGATGGACCAACAAGTGAAGTGCTGGAGTTCCTTTTGGTTTGATAAGAAAACCTCTGAAAAAATGTGAAAAAACAAAATCTATATATTTTTTAAACCGATCAAATCATGGCTTGCTCTTTTGAATTCCTCCGAATTCTCTCTCCAGTAGTCCGTACCTCACTACTACCAGGCCTCGATGATGTCCTGCTCCTCCCCACCCCCCCCGCCTCCCCGCCGCCCACACTCCCGACGCTTCCGCTCCCCCCCCTCTCCCTATTCCCCTTTTCCCCGAGCGCTGCCGCCGCCTCGCTCGCCGCCGAGAAGAATTGTGAAAATTCCTTGCCAAGCCGCAAGCTGGGCGAATCACTTGATCTGACGATGTCTTCGTAATCGAGATTAAAGTCAACGATTGAAAGGTTCTTTTTCTCCGAGGCATTGCCGTTGTTTCTGGTTGTGGTGGTTCTGTCATTGTTGGTAATATCGCTTTCGTTTTCGTTGTTGTTGTTGTTGTTGTTGCTGTTGTTGTTGTTGTTACTGGTACTTGCACTCGTTTCGTTATAGCTGTTGCTGTTGCTATTTATGTTACTATTAATATTGCCACTTTCCCCCCCCTCAGCCCCCTGACCCCCCCCTCCCCCCTCTTTCTCCACCGCCAACTTCTGCCGGAAGGTTTCTGTCAAAATTTTTGCGATGTCTGCCTTATGCTGCGCCAAGTCGGTGTTGCTCGTCCAGCTATTTCTCCTGGCGAGTTTTCCCCTCCCCACGCGCTCCTTAACCAATCGCAGATCGGAGTCCTCGTCCTCGTCTTCGTCCTCGTCCTCGTCCTTCTTCTCCTCCCCCTCCCCCTCCCCCTTCCCCTCCTTCTTCTCGTGTCTAACCTTGAACATTTCTTCCACGGTTTTCTTCAATTTTTCGTTGACGTCGTCGTTGGGTTCGCCCTGCTTTGCAATTTTCTCCCCCAGTTCAACGATTCGCTCTTTCAGCTCTGCAATTCTATCCTTTTTTTGGCTAATCTCGAGTCCGATCTCCTCGTTCTCGTCCTGTAACCGCGCGACTTCGTTCATGGTTTCATTTTCGCTTGTTATTGATTCGTTGTCCGACTCGCCGTTTTCAACTGCGTTGCTGCCATCAGCGTTGTCGTCATCCCTGAGCAACGAGTAGAGGTGGAGCTTGTTCTTCGTGTCCACGCCAATTGCCGGGATTTTCAAAACATTTTCCGCGTTCATGAGTATTGACGACTTCCTCCGTTGTTGAGCCACAACAACAAGGTCGTCGAGGAGTTCCGGAGCAAGGGGAAGGAAGCGCCGGAACTTCTCGGCGGAGAGGGACAAAGTGAGGACGTTTTCTAAAGCGACGAGGTTGGCAGTTCGCTCCGAGCCAGTGAGGAGGGCCATTTCGCCCATTACTGCTCCTTCCTCCATAACACTTAGAAGTTTTGTTTCTCCCGTCAGTTCATCGATTGTCGTTGCTTGGACGCTGCCAGAAACGAGTATGAACATTGTCGCATCGAATGTGCCCTCCCTCGCAATTATTTCTCCCATCGCAAAATCTGTGCCCGCATTTTTAAAGGAGGGGGGGGAACGAGTGAGCAAAACGAATGATTGAGTGGAATAACGTTAGTTTACTGTAGTAGTGAGTAAGGCTCACTCGCTTCCGCTCGCTCGCTCGCTCGCTCACCTTTGAACTCCATCAACCCCCCCAAAAGTTCCCTCTTTTCGATCTCCAACTTGCAGAAAATGTCTACATTCTTCAACGTGTTGGCAGTCCTGTGAGCAAGCAGGGGCTTCATGGTGTCGCAAAACTCTGGGAAAACGTCGTAGAGTTTGTCGAACTTTTTCTTTGTGATTGTCAACAGCAAGCTTGGTTCGAACGCCCTTGCCGTGGCAGTCCTATTGGTGTGCTCCAGCAGCGCAATTTCCCCGAAAACATCGTTCTTCGTCAACATGGCGAGCATGAAGTTGTTTCCATCGCTGTCTTCACTGCTAATTCTCACGCAGCCCTCGCAAATTATGTACAGCTTGTCCCCAATGTCTCCTGCCTTGAAAATGGTCGTCTTCGCATCCACAGCATCGACCTCAAACAGCGTTGAAAGTAGATCGAACGCCCCAAGCACCTTGAACATCTTCTTCTTCTCGAGCTGCTGCTGCAGCTGCGCGAAGAACGGGATCGCGAGCAAGTTCTGCTTCAGCCGGTGGGACACGGTGGAAAGGAGGGACTCCTTGACCTCCGGCAGCTGAATTGCAAGCTGCTGAAGCTCGCGGGAGCGGAGCCCAAAAACTGTGCAGGGCTCGTTAGCTGTTATGGTCGCCGTCGTCGTAGTGTTCCCAATAATGGCAGCCTCGCCGAAGAAGAACCCGGGGTCCTGCTTGCAGAGAATTACGTCAGACCCGCTCGGAGCCGTGGCAGAAATAGAAACTGAACCGGAAACCAAAATGCCAAAGAGCGACCCCGTGCCCCCTTGGGTGATTATCTTTTCGTCCTTCTTGAAGGTTAAAATGGAAATTTTGCCAGAAAGCTGGTTGAGGTGCTTCGGGGAAAGGGTCTGGAAGCACGGAATACGTGATATCCAGTCCAACCGATTCTTCTCTGATGTGGATGTAGCAGATGCTGTCACTGGGTGGGAAACTCCGCCGCCCATATTTTGGGATTTTTATAAATTTTGAGGTTGAGTTGAGGGAGAGTTGGGTTTTAGTTTATTTAAATATCATCCTAATAGCAAGGGAGGGAAAAGCAAAGTATAATTTGTGTTTATATAAATATCACCCTAATAGCAAGGGTGCAAGGGAATAGCAAATTATATCTTGTGTTTCAATATATCATTGTGGTTGAAATTTTTTTGACTAATTTTTACTTTATCGCAGAAACACTAACCACCATGATCGGCTGCCTGTGGGATATAATCAAGACCAATCTCTTCTGCCTTTGTATAAAGAAACCAGCTTACAAAAGAAGAAAAAAGAAGAAGAAATGGAACTGTCAAAGACTAATGTTTCTGTCGAAGGAGAAACGCCGAAATTGGGATCCCCGGTACAAACGGGCGGACGAGTACGCACAGTACTTCCTCCAGTCGGAAGACGGCGTTCAGCTTCGGCGGCTAATGATCAAACTTCAGGTTGACAGGCACTCTGTAACGCGGTTTTTCCAGCTCTTTACTAGAATTGACCAGGACGATTCTGGCATGATTACTCTTGATGAGTTCTTCAAATACCTCAGGACCGATTGGAGTCCTTTTATAGGAAGGGCTTTTCACCAAATGGACTCGGACGATGTGGGTTTGAGCGCTGATCAGTTGTCCCCCGATGAGTGGATGATAGGTTTGTACAATTACTGCACGCTGACGCCTGAGGCGTTGGCCCGCTTTGCGTTTGAGCTTTACGACGATGATGGTAGTGAGTTCATTAGGTGAGTGGGATCATTTTGGGGTAATCTTAGGATCATCTTAGGATCATCTTAGTTTCATCTTATCTAATCCATTCTTTTCTGGCGCTCAGCCACGACGAACTCTCCACCATGGTGGACGATGTGTTTGGCAAAGAGTTCAACAAGGAGGACCACGTAAAGCAGCTGATTTCAATCTTGGATTCCGATGGCGATGGCGTTATTGAGTACGACGAGTGGAAAAAGGTGGCGAAGAAGGCAACGAGCATCCTTCAGCCTGCAATTCTTCTCCAGGTGAGTCTCACTCAGTCTTCGCTTGCCTTGAGGAAGACGAGAGTAAGAGCCACTACTAAACCAACCCACTCAATTCATTTTCGCACCTTCTTCGCTCGGCGCAGAATTTTCTCCAAACTAGGTGTTTGGGCTACAACTGGTGGTCCAAGGAGAAAACGCGGTCGATGATGATTATTCATTCGGCGGGATACCCGAACGTTTTGCAATACTACAAGCGAGAAATAGTCGATAAGAAACCTGACGCCGAAGAACTGGCGCAGGCAACCAAGTGGATGGGCGAAGAGGTGAAGCCTCCGAAAGTGACTCGCGCCCAAATGGACGGAGAAGCTGCAGCCCTTGGCCTTACCGGCCTCCTCAAGGCGAAGAACCTCGCAGCGAAGGCGAAGGTGAGCCACCCCCCCACCCACAACCACTAATTCTGAACTAACATTATTTTCTACTGGCGTGGCGCAGCTTCGCGTTGCAAATGCAGACAAAACCCAGCACGGTTTCAAGAACCCATTTCGCGGGGGCGCAACTTTGAAGCAGGCAACCTACGGGGCGGTTAAAATTGGGGACGCGGGTGAGCGAGCGAAGCGAGCGAGCCTTGATACAAGACGAGAATACTCGCGATGAATCCCGCGAAATGGCTAAAGACGGCAAAAATCCACTGATGAACTAACCAAATTCGTTTGGCTCGCTCGTTTTGCTCTTGCTTCATACGGTGCAGACCTAGAATTTTACGACGACGACGAGCTGGACGAGGAGGGTAATCCCATCGCGGACGCCATTCACGTGAAGGAGAAGAAGCGGCCAATCCCACCAACGGAGTGCCCCGACGGGAGTTTGCTTTATCCAAACGGGACGAAGGTCTTGGTGCCGGATTTTGACGAGATCAATGCTCGCAAAGAAAAATTGAAGGCGAAACAAAAAGCCGGGGAGGAGAAGGTAGAAATGACGGCGAAGGAAAAAAGAGATCAAGCCTTGAAGATCTTGAAATACGCCAGGGCGAAAGCTGAACTGGAGATGTCAAAATTTTCCCTTTACAACGTGGAAAATACAGGTGTGTCGAAGCAGCCTTGGCAAAGCCCACTGACATTAATTTAGAAACCAATGCAAAAGTCAAAGTTTAGTTGCTCTATTAAAACATATCTTTTTCAAAATGTTGCCCCCTCACCGTCTCATCGAGTCTGGGTGTGGTGCCACGTCGTCCTCAAACTCATCGCTGTCGTCGTATGCCGAATCTACGCTGTTTCCCGTTAGCATGTTGCTGTTATTGTTATTGTTATTGTTATTGTTATTGTTACAAGTATTATCATTATCCATCTCCCCAACCCCAACCACAATGGCCTCAGGAATGTCGGAATCCGCATAATTCGATTCAAAATCATTCGAATGATTCATGAGCAAGCTCCCTCTCCTTGCTCCCTCTTCCCCCCTGCAAATGCTGATCCTGTTTCTCTGAAAACGCAATATGGGTATTTTCGCTCCATTCCCATTCCCAATCCCATTCCCACCCCCCACCTCTCTCTCACACTCCCACCCCTCCTCGCTCGGAAAATAAAACCGCTTCCCCCCCAACACGATCTGGTTGTAGTATAGATCCGTGTCCCTCTGCGTTCCTGGAATATCCCCTTCCACGAAAGTTGCACTCAGGTACCACCGCATTGTGTTCTCCGCGTCGTCGAGGGTGCAAACATAAATGCAGAGCTTGGTCCCCAGCTTCCTCCAAATCCCCCCCGCGCAGTCGCTCCTGCCCGTGTAAGTATACTCCCCCTCGGCGTCGAAATCGGCGTTGTAGACGATGATTTTGTTGTTCTCGGGTTCGTCGACGTCGAGCGGAATTTGGCTCAAGAAGCCTAAATCGTCGGTTGTGTGGATGTTGACGAACTGCAGCAGGTAGGGATTGCTCTCGTTGAGTTTATTTTGGTTGGGGTCGAACCCGACCAGGTCGCTGTCCAGAATTTTCGTCAGCCCAATCGTCTCGACCGAATACGAGGCCGGGGTATTTTCGTTTTCGATTCCGCTTCCACCCTCACCCCCACCCCCACCCCCACCCCCGCCTCCACCACCCTCACCCTCAACGTATCTCTTGATCCAGTTCCACTCCCCGTGCCTCTCCTCCTCGTTCAACCAAACCTTCACCCCGTCAACTACGTACAGCCGCTGCATAACGCCGATGCACATTGTGATGCCCGCGTCTCCGTTCATTTGGTTCTTCTGCGGGTGGGTGGCAAGTTCCTTTGCAATTTTCAGCAGCCCAAAATTATTTTGCCCAGAGCCAATCCCGCCGAAGATCGATTCGAACGCCTTGACCCCCGAGCTACTCGCAACCGTGACCAGAATATCCCCGCACAGCTCCAGAGCAACGGCGTGCTCTTGCCCGCTCTGAAACAGATTCTCCAGCGTTTTGTGCGTTTCGACGACGAGCCTCTTCCAGGAAACATCACTAGATGTCGCAGAAATGGAAGCGACGATTCGCATAACTAGCGAACTTGAAACTGAGCCCGACAGGCCGACAATCAGCCGCTCGTAGAACTCGAATGAGCCGAAGAGAAAGTCCCCGAGAGCGTTGAGTTGCAACACAACTTTGTTTTGTTTTACGGCAGAGGCAGCATCACTCCCGATTCCTCGCAAAAAATCCACCAAAAAGTCACCTCCCCCCTCGCCCAAATTCCTCTTGGTTAAATCTGGCCTGTAGCCAAAGCCGTCCAAATCCCCCCTGACCGTCTCCTCCCCCTCTTCCATCCCAATGAGGTCCAGGTAGTACTTCAAGAACCCGTTGAGGCTCAAGTACTTTCCTGGATTTACCTTCTCGTCGCCCTCCGGAACTGTTATCACGTGATAGTTTGCCAAGATGGCTTTGATTTGGTAGGTTGTGTTTGTTGTTGTTGTGTTTGTTGTTGCTGTTGCGCCGAGCAAAGCGAGGCACATTGTTGTTGAAGCAAGAGCAAAACGAGAGAAGCGAGTCAAAAGAATTGAGTGGAATAATGTTAGTTTAGTTTAGTTTAGTTTAGTTTAGTAGTGGATGTAGACATTATGTCTGTAGCCATTTCGCGGGTGATGATTCATCGCGAGTATACTCGTCTTCATCAAGGCTCGCTCGCTTCGCTCGCTCACTCACCTGTTGTTGATGCTATTGTTGTATGTAAATTCGAACTCCCGATCCTAACCCGGTGCCCCCGCGTGAAATTAATAGCATTGTGAATGTCCGTTATCGACAACCCGGGCGCGTCCTTCGTCCCCTTCAACATCTCAAACACATCGGTGAGCGCCCGTCTCAGATCAACGCCCAAAACACTCAAATCGGCCCCACTCCCAGCCATCAGCAAATCTGCGGGCGCCTTCCCCTCCCCGGGCACCCCAACTAAGCACCCGAGCGTAGCCACCATGTTGGATGTGATCTGCCCGAAGGTGACTGACTCCCCGCCACCCTCTCCTCCCTGCGCGTTGCCGTTATCGTGCGCGTTCAAGTTCGACATGGACAGGTTCGCGTACATATTCGTTGAGCTTGACCAATTACTCGGGCCCATACCTGGCATGCCCAGCCCCCCCAAACCCATATCACTACCAACAGTGAACCCTCGCTTCAACTCGTCCGCCCCACAGCTTATGCTGCACAAAGGATACCCCACCTGGAGCAGCTTGGGCGTCGACTCCCTCATGATCAAGCACCCCAGCCTGGTGTGTAGGTGCGTTGCCAGCATTCCTGCGCCGAACGAAGCGAGGCGCATTTTTAATGAAGCAAGAGCAAAACGAATGAAGCGAGTCAAAAGAATTGAGTGGAATAATGTTAGTTTAGTTTAGTTTAGTTTAGTAGTGGATGTAGTAGCAGCCGTCTGTAGCCATTTCGCGGGATCAATCGCGAGTATTCTCGTCTTCCTCAAGGCTCGCTCGCTTCGCTCACCTTCTCTGACCATCGCCCCCCCCTTCCCCTCCATTCTACTCAGGCTCAACACAAAGGCCATTAGCTCCCCTGAAACATTCCAGGAGAGAGAGCTGGCATTCACCAGCTCCGCAACGGAGCTGATCAGCGTGCCCAAAACGTTGTTGGGAGCAGCAAACGATTGCAGCTTCGTGGGCATCATTGCCCCATTTCCATTAGCCTTGTTGAATTGCTGCACGACCTGGGACGTCATGGAATTCCAATTTTTCATAAACTCGGTGAATTTTTCCACCTCTGCGGGATCCTCGCCCACGCACACCTCAACATATATTTTGATGGCAGAGCCTATCAGCTTCAACCCCCCGGACCTGCACCATGCCAACGTGCACTCGTTCGACACGGATTTGAGCCAGTTCCCGCTCAAGGCGTGTTCCACCTTGTTGGCGACAGTTTCCACCAACCATTTCGCTCCGCCCCCCCCTGGGCTTTTCTCCAGCCCTTGGCCAATCAACTTAACCCACTCGTCCACCGCGGATTCCTCCTCGCAGCTGTGGATCAGCACGTCGAAGAAGAAGGTGAGGGACATTTTCAAAACGTCCAAATTCCCGGACTCCTGCTTGAGGATCTCCTTCAGGAAGACGTGGAAATCACCGTCGAACACGGACCCGTGGGAGGAGTGCATCTTGTTCGCGCGCTGAACTCCCTCCCCGTACGTGTCGATGCCGCTGCTCATTTCAACCTTCCCCAAGCCGGCCAAATCGTTCCCGCTGTTGTTCTCGCTCTTGGTTCCGCTGTCCTCGTGGTCCTTCTCCCCGTACCTCGGCTTGACCTTCTCGTAGAAGACCATGAGCGCGTTCGCGAACTGAACCGATTCAACGTTGCTGACCGAGCCGTTTGGGAACTGTGTCGACGATGTTAGTTTTAATTAGTTTAAATATTGTTAGTGTTGCTCGTATTCTCATTGACTCACCTTTGTCTCCTTCATGACCTTGCCGCCGAACATTTCCCTCTCCATGTTGCATATGTCAAAGGCCGTCACATCCTCGTCATCGAACCTGAACCAATTGTCCGTGGAGCGGTCCTTGATGAACGAGTAGTAGTGACCACCTTGCGCGACGCCCGCGTGGATCAAAACGCCGACGAGCTTGTACTCGTAGTCGCTGTCATCGGTTGGTGGTTCTGGCGGTTGCGGTTGCGGTTGCGGTGGTGATGGTGACGGTGGTGGTGACGGTGGTGAATTTGAATTCTTATTTGCCTCCCCCGCAGCCTCCCCCCCACGCAGCGTGTACCGCTTCAAATTGAGAGTAAGGTCGAACGCGACCCTATCGTTGAGCTTCACGGTCTCGAAGGTGGTGTAGTCTAAATCGAATCGTTTCAGCGAGAAGACCATCGTGTTGGGCAGGTGCCCGAGCGCAGTTCGGCGATCCGTGTCGCAGTTCTTGTCGCACCTCTCGCAGAAAATCTTGTTGTCGTCGCACATCGTCTCCACGCTGCAGTACTCCTCAAGGCACTCGTGCAGGCTGTTGTTGTTCCGAATTGACAGGTCCATGAACATTTCCTTATCGTGCTTGTTCGTCACCAGCCCGCACTCCTTGCACACCTTCTGCTTCGTGATGTATATCTTGAAGCAGTCGTTCAGGTAGTTCACCCTGTTCGGCGACCACTTCTTCCACACGCTCTCCAGCTTGTCCAACAGTTTTACGTGGTACTCGCTGGTGTCGTTCTACGCCGAGCGAAGCGAGATTGTGCGCATTTTTAATGGAGCAGCGGGGGAACGAGCGAGCCAAACGAATTGAGTGGAATAATGTTAGTTTAGTAGTGGATGTAGCCATTATGTCTGCAGCCATTTCGCGATATCCATCGCGAGTATTCTCGTCTTCTTCAAGGCTCGCTCGCTCGCTTCGCTCACTCACCTGCTGGTAGACGCCGAACTCCAGCTTGAGGCAGGAGCTCGCCTCGACCAAGCCTTTTGGGTCGAAGCTGTATAAGTGTTGAGTTTAGTATGAGGCGTTTGTATATCGCGTAGTAAATATTTCGAGTTTCGCTCACCTTCTCTGCTCGCTCTGCTCCAAATAGACAAACGTGCGCTGCAGCTCCTCAATCATTTTCCTAGCTCCGGCCTCCTCGTCCGTTTCCAAGATTTCGTCCTCGTCGAAATCCAAATCGGCCCCTCCTCCTCCTCCTCCTCCTCCTCCTCCTCCTCCCCTAGCTGGACTGTTCAGCGGACTATACAACTCGCTCCCCCCGCTCATCGTTCTGCTCCTGTCCTTAACAATGTCAAAAACTCCCGTCTCCTTCCCGGCGCGACCCTCGCTCAGAATAAGCTCCACCACAGACTCGTCGAAGTTCGTGACAGTCTGCTGGTCGGCGTTGCTGTAGTTCGAGGCGTTGCTCCCGCCAATGCCCAACCCATAACTCCTGCCGCTGCCGCTACTTCCGCCGTACGAGTTCCTCCCATGTCCGCCGCTCCCCCCCCCCCC
>BRYC01000549.1:0-17320 GCA_030267985.1 Parmales sp. scaly parma | reverse complement strand
GGGGGGTGGGGGGGAGGGGGGAGGGGAGGGGAGGGGAGGGGAGAGCGGGGGAGAAAAAGAAAAGTTGTGTTAGGGCCGCATGCGCATACATATGGTGTGATGATGCAAGGGGAGGGAAAAACTCACCAAAACGGCACCAACGCTCGCATCCAGCAAAATAATTTCAAACCTCTCATTACCCTCAACCTCCCTATCGTCATTTATTGTAACGAGGAAAGACTTCTGGACCTCACCGGGACTAAAAACAACCGTTTGGTCAGTTGTGTAAAAGTTGGTACTCGTCAAGTCGTGGTCACTCGTTGTCAAGTGGTGAATCCCGTATCTAACAGATATTTCGCCGACGCCGCCTCCGCTACGGTTAACCGTGACTCGAATGGTTCCGGCGTTCTCCCAGACCTCGTACTCCGGGGAGGACAAACTGACGGTCCCAAAATGACCGCAAACTTGGTGACTAATTGTTTTGGTCGTGCAGTTCCACTGCATGTCGTTGCTCCAGCCCTGATCGCAAGAAATTGCATTCGTGCTGAGAGGGAGACCTGTGCCCAGGGCGGCTGCGGTCTTTGCGTCGAGCAGCGTGAAGGCCTCGGTTTCGTCAAACGCGTTCGTTTGCAAGCTGTTGAACGGAACCGTTATGGACAGTTCTCTCTCTTGCTCGTCAACGGGTAGCGGGGGGTCTTCGTCGCGAGCTCCCGATCGCCTGTGAAGATGTGTTAGTTTTGAATTGAAAAAACTCGCTCGCTTTTTGCTCTCATCTTACCGTACAGAGGTCAACAGCAGATCCATGCAGGATGTGCACTGCTCGTTGTTGCACTGCCGACAGCGGGGATCGTACCGCGAGCACGGGCGGCACTGTGAGCCCATCGCTTGGGCTGGATCAACGTTGTAGCCTCCAGCACACTCAAGGCAAGAGTCGGAGTTGCAGGCAGTGCAGAGAAAATCAAAGTTCTGACACTCAAGTTCGCTGCAGTCGAGGCCGCTGCGGTACTTGGAGCAACTGCACGCGCCGGTCAAGTAGTCGCACTCCCCTTGCCAGCTGCAATCGTTTGGACAGAGCTTCTTGGGGTAGCAGAGGCCGCCCTCTCGAATGTGAGTTGGGGTGCAGTCCTCGCAGGACGTCCCCTGGTAGCCAACGTTGCAAAAGCACGTGCCCGACCGCCGGTCGCAGTAGCCGTAGTGCTTGGATAAGCAGTAGTACTGGTCGCCAACAGGGCCAATCATCCCAGGGCAATTTTGACGAGGGTTCACCCCCTCCATCTGGTGCGGGTACGCTTGGGTGTGAGGACCACCCTCATTCACTCGCTCGCGCTGGTAGTTTGCAGGATCGCCAGTTTTGCCCACGAATCCGGTTTCGTACGGAAGGAAAGGCTTGGACGAGTTTGTAGAGTCATGGATTCGGTATGGGGAAGAGCTTTGGAAAAGGTTAAGAAGGAGAAGGAGAAGGAGAAGGAGAGAGAGGGGGAGGGAGAGTTGCATGGTTTTTGTTTATGGGGTTAGGGGCTGCCGGTCTTTAGTTAAAAAGGGGTGCATGCTCGGAGCTGCTCCAATGTTACGGTGTTGCGTAATTTTGAGTTTAGGTAAGATTTTTAAAAATATTTTTACAGTGAATTGTTTGAAAGAAAAAATGGATATGCACAGCATGTAGCACGCAGTTTGATTAATAAGCAACCCCTTGCGCTCACTTATACGATGGAGAAGGCAAGCGCCACAGTTGATTCAATCTTCCGAGGGTTAAATTATCAACTCGAAAATATTGCAGTTGACGATGATGATGATGATGTTAGCGAAGAAGACTTCCGCCTCAACAAAGACACTAGCATTGGGATCGACTGGAAGACTCTTCTCATGGGGGAGCTCGACAACAAGCAGCATGCTGTGGCCAAGGCGAAGGCTGAAGCAGCCTCAATCGAAAGACGACAGCTGCGGAAGCTCAAGAAGATGATGGAAGCCGAGCGGCGGGCAAAGGAAAAAGTGCAGAAGATGGCAATTCGGGCCTACCTGAAGAAGAAGCAACTCCTCAAAAACTTTGAATTATCCACGATTATGAGCCGTAAGCCGCTCAATTCAGAAAAAACTTCCACGGTTGGTGTAATGGAGAATCAGCGGAGACGCCATTTGCTGACCAAGATGCTGAGCGGTGACGAGTTCAACTCGTTGGAGCGCCCCGCGGGAATGGGGAAAATCAAGAATCGGGCGTTGGAGCCCGTGCTGCTTTCGCAGCTGCCTGCTCACACGAAGCAAATTTCTTCCCAGAGCGATGCAAACTGGGTGGAGCACCAGAATGTTGAGAACTTGAGGAATATCAAGAAAATTGTTCAAAAACAGAGAATTATGAAGCTGAAGAATAGCGATTTTAGCCACGACCCGGTGAAGAACATTGCCATGCAGAAGAAGAAATTTGGGGGCCCAAAGATTCTGGCTCATGCCAGTTTGCTGAGGTCCTATAACGCGAACGGGCTAAACCCTTGAAGCACGGTCATCCGCTTAGATAAGGCGCGGGAACGAAGTAGTTAGTTTAAATGGGAATGAAATTCAGTTGAAACCTATCACACACAATATCTACCTCTACAATATCAATTTTTCTGTAATGCTTGCTGATACATTTTCTGCTTTTTCACTCAGCGCGATCATCTCCTTGATGCTCATCTTCTTGGGTATATTCTCAGGTGGATTCGGCTTTTTATTTGTTTCCTCCTTCTTCTTCTCCGCCCCCCCCGCCCCCCCAATGCTGTCTCGAAGTTCTAGCGCTTTTTCCTTCTGCTTCTTCGCTTCGTCCTCCCTGTCCTTTTTGGTCTTGACTTTCACCCGTTTCTTGGTTTTCTCTTGGACCTTCAAAACTTGAAACATGTTATCAATCTCGTTCGCCTCGACGCCTATCGGTGTCTTCAGCAGGTCTTCGTCAGTGCCGTACATTTCCTGCTGAATTGCACCGCGACTCTGGACGACAAAAATTTTGGTTGCGGTGGGTGCCAATTCACTTCTCTTGCTGTTCAGTTCCTCCTTCTCCTTTTCCTTCTCCTTCTCCTTCTCCTTCTCAGCTTGCAGTGTTTCAATTCTGTTCCGCTCCACCTCCTCCTCGTGCTCGAGCATCTTTTTCAGCTTTTTGTTTTCCGAATTCATATTTTGTTTATTTTGTCCAGAGTTGATATTTTTCCAAACCCGCTTTCTCTCCTCCTCCTCCTCGGCCTCCCAATCAATTTCACCACCGACAATATTTGTACTCGTAGTCACTTCTCCGCCGTTCTCGTCGAGTTCTACAAAGACCCCCTCCTCCACACCGACACCATACACCCAGTGGTCGCTGTCCGCGCCCGCCGACAAAATGCAAAGCTTGCAGTCGCACTGACCGATTTTATTCCCGTGAATAATCAAGTTTCCAATCGCCTTTTTGTCGTCCGCAATCTCTTGCAGTGCTGCGCCTCCCGCATCGCCAATGTTGTTGTTGCTCACATCGAGGGTGGACAGAGCGTTCTTTATGGACTTGTCCGAAAAGATTTCGGCAAACTTGATAGCGCCGGGGGAACAGATTCGGTTGTGCTGCAGCTCAAGCATAGATAAGTGCTTGTTGTCGGTGAGGGAAGAAGCGAGGGCGACGCCTCCGTCGGGTCCTATCACGTTGAAGCCGAGCTGCAACGTGTGGAGGGTTTGGTTCTTGTAACACTGACGGGCAATCGCGATTGCGCCCTTGTCGGCAATTCTATTCTTTGTTAAGTTCAGGCGGGAGATTTTGGAAGTGAGGGGGTGTAGGATGTAGCTAATTCCAATGGCACCCCTGTCGCTGATCTTGTTATTGGATAAGTCGAGAAATTCCAAGTTCTTGCACAGGGGGAAGGACTCGGGAGGGGGCGTGGTGAGCATCTCGTCGAAATATTCACCACACCTATTGTCCAGGAAGCAGTTCGAGAAGGTCAGTTCTTCGATGGCGGAGGTGGGTGTGGAGGAGCCCAAGCCTTGGAGAATTCGCCGGAATCTTTTCGAAGTAAGAACAGAATCCAAAATCACGAGTGAAGTGAGGTGAGCGTTGAGGGATAAGCACTCCCTTACTTGCTTGGACGCGTAGTCCCCTATTTTCGAAGAAGATATCTCTATCGACTCCACTGACTTGTTCGCTATCAATCCATTGAATGCAAGAGCAAGTGTAGGATCAGTTGCACGTTTGAATTTTGATCTGGTGAAGAGTGGATCCGAATAGGTGATTTTCGTAATTTGTGACTTGTGGGCGTACGGTATGTCGAATTCCATTTTGGAGTGAAGTAAACCACTCTATCACAATGTTAATATCTTTGTGGAATGTCTTTTATTTAAATCCCGAAATCGCACAAACTAGGTTCAAGTCAGTCAGTCACATCTTCAGTACAAACTAGGTTCAGTCAGTCAGTCACATCTTCAGTACAAACTAGGTTCAGTCCGTCAGTCACATCTTCAGTCACTCACATGTGCCAAATTCTGGGAATGAATGCCAATACAGAGACCGACTTTGTATTTTCGTTTCAGGGGTTCTGCAAAAGAGGTGGGGAAACAGACAAGCACAAGGATGGCTGGGGAATATCCTTCTTTGAGGGAAAGGGTGTTCGCACCTTTCTCGACAGCAGGCCTGCTTGCACCAGTCCGATTGCCAACATCTTGCAGAGTTATCCTGTCAAAACGCTCAACATGATCTCGCACATCCGGTATGCCACCGTTGGCAAGGTTTGCCTCGAAAACGTTCACCCGTTTCAAAGGGAGATGTGGGGAATCAACTTTTGCTTCGCCCACAATGGCGATCTGCCGAATTTTCATTCCTCCTCCCCAGAAGGTGATCCAAATCAACCCTCCACATCCCCTTCTCCTTCTCCTGATCTCGGCCAGTTGATTCTCGCCACACCACCCCGATCCCCCTCCATGACGATGACCCGCAACAAGAACAGTATCAACGACCTTTCAAACAGCTTCATTGAAAATGTTAATAACTCGTTTTTAAAGGACTCGGAAATTGCTGAGAGCAAGCGCTTCACTCCCGTGGGAAACACGGATTCAGAAAAGGTCTTCTGCCTCATTTTAAACAGTCTCTACAACAAATTCACTGAACCTCCAACGTTGCATTGTTTGCACGTGTTTTTAAAGCTCCTCGTCGACCAGATCGTTCAAGATTCTCCCCCGGAGTCAACAATCTTTAACTTTCTCTTGTGCGTCGGCGAATTCACGCAGTTTGCGTTCTGCTATCCAGGCACTCGACCAGGATCAACAGTTTACAATGGACTTCACTACATCATTCGGAAGTACCCATTTAATTTCGCTCAGCTCAGCGACGTAGACGTCACCATAGATTTCAGCGCTGTTACTACCGAGAATGATCGCGTGGCGGTCGTAGCGACGAAACCGCTAACTACCGACGAGGATTGGATTGAAATGGGCAAGGGTGAGCTCTTGCTTTTTCACCAGGGCGTTGCCTACAGCCAGAACCACGATGATGATGACGGTTGTGGGAGCGAAGAGGCGAGGGAGAACTTTGCCGACGACGCGCGTGAAGTTGTTGATGTGTGCGAAGTGGCGAATGAGCCAGTCAGTGCTGGGGGGGGGATCACAAATTTAAACTGTCCCGCTAGGAGAAAAAATAGGACTAATTCGTTTTGATTAGAATAAGGCTAAATATAACCTATTTCGTTCCACAACCAAATTGTCTCTTCTTGAGCTTCTTCTTTGTCTTCGTATCGTCCACCTTGTCAGCTACCTCCTCCACCTGTTTCCTTTTCGACGGGGAAGTTTCTTCTATTAAAGCATCGTCGTCGTCGTCATCATCGTCAATTCCAACCTCCTCCCATTCCTCCAACCCGGCCGAATCCTTGATTGTTTGGTCTCCACCTCGCAAGCTTCTTTGCAAGTCTTGCAAGAGTTTTTTCCTAGAGTTTTCTGCACTTCGCAACTTTTGCTTGTGAACTTTCGTGACTTCAAAAGCCCCTTGACTCCTCAGCTTGGCAGTTGCTTGGTCATAATTAACAACGTCTTTATTAATCCACATCAGGATTGCGAGCCTCAGACCCGTCCCTCTCACCTTTGTGACTTCGTGTGTCCTATGAAAGTTCCCAAGCACAACTGAATTCATCCTGGCAACTTTCTCGCCGATCCTGAGTTCCCCACCGCTCATTCCCTTTTTGCTCTCGGCGAATATCATGTCAATTCCGTAGCTATTAGCAAGGTTTTTGTTGTCTCTGTGCGGTTCCATTTGCTGGTTTTCCTTCATCAAGCTGAAACGAAAGTTGTAGCCCCACTTGCCGGCTTGCTTCTTTTGTGCCTTATATATTTTTCCGCGCAGAAGTTTTTCCAGGTATTTGAGGGCACATGCAATCAACTTTTTGGATGTCGCGTTCTCCAGGAGCTTCTTGGTTTCGCGATGCGTATTTGAGGGTTTCAGTTTTGGTACCGGCCAATATCCTACGTCATCGCCAATCATTACGTGATTCGCCAATTGTGCGACGGTTCCGCGAAATGGTTCGCCATTCACCGTCACTAATATCTGGGCATTGTCTGCTGCGGTTCCCATCATACTGTAACCTGCGATAGGACCGAAATCTAGCGATTTTCCCATTTCCTTTCTCTTTGTCTGATTTCTGCCTGGCTTGTTGACGAGGCTTTGCGGAGAATTCTCAATGACTTTCTCAACTGTTTGTATCAGCTGATCGATATCAGCTGTTGTGAGTTTAGCGTCTCTGAGGAACTTTTCGCCAGGGAAAATATATGTTGGCTCTTTGAATTTTGACTCAGCTTCTAGTAGAGGAGAGTCCGAGTCCGAGTCTGAGTCCGAGTCCGAGTCCGAATCCGAGTCCGAATCCGAATCCGAATCCGAGTCGAAACGAATGTGTACGCCCAGCGATGGCGGGGGGGGGGTGGAGATGAAATTTGCAGTTTTAATATCAAAATCAATCCACACCCCTCCGTCGTATTTGGGGATCGGTGCTGCAGGACAGCTGTCGAAGATCGCAAAAACTTTCATGTTTGCCTTCGCCGCGTGTTTTGATGCTTTTTTGCCTGTTCTGCTGCAACCGAGAATGGTCAAAGATGCTTTTAGTTTGTAGCCATTGTGTTTGACAAAAGCTCTTTTTTTTATAGTGAACTTACAGCCAAGAGAAATCTTCGGATTGGGGAAAGGGATTTTCCTATTGTCATTGCTTGGCCACCCTACGTAGTGAAGCGTGATCGAATCTTTGTTAATCGTTAATACAATCGCTGGAGAATATACTCCGAACTCATCTAGGTGTTCTACAATCATGCCTGGAGTGGGTTTGGGTTGAGTTGGTGCCATGGAACTTCGTACGTTGTGAGATCTATGGAAATTAAACAGGTTCTTTTCTGAGAAGTAATTGGTAATTGTGAGTAGGAATTCATACACGGGAGATATGTCAAATATGTTTATAAAGAAATAGTGATTTCTATATTTTTTTCCGTCATTCTGCGAGATCTTGGTGTTGGTGGTTCAGATATCCTCACATAATGGCGAGAATTATCAAGAAGGAATTAATCTTCTCCATCACTTTCCCACCCTTTCCTCTATAAGGACTTGCCACTCACGTAGGACATCACCCCTTCACACCCCATAACCCCTCTTACATTATATTATTCTCAAGATCTTTATCATTTAGATTTTATTTGGTCCACTTTTTGTTTTATCAACATTTATGCTATTTAGCATAGATTTTATTTGGTCCACTTTTTGTTTTATCAACATCACGATATCACCTCTCAAAAAGTTCTTTTATAATGAAAAGAGCCAGAAGTAACAAAAAGGTTGAGCCTGAGGAGTCCCTAGCGTCCAACGACAGAAAAAGATCCAAAGTTCTACGCCGGCGAAGTGTTGCAAATGGGGAAACAAATGACCGCGTGGTGGGATTGGTATTCGAGCCCCCCCCCATCACCAGCACCCCCTCAAATCTGAAAAGCAGCAAAAATGACCTCGCCAAGGAGCTTGCTGATGACCTCATAGAAAACATCCAAGCGGCGGACAACATTGACGTGAAAGTACTGGCGTGGCTTGATGTCAACGAGTTCATAGAAAAAGTCACGGCAGATAAAGAACTGCTCAAGGCATTCATGCTTCAACTTTGCAGGTTGCTGGCAAAACCGCTCAAGCTTGCTAGGAACGGGCTTGCCGGGAGGCTTTTGATCTCCCTCGCTTGCACGTACAGTGACATGATCTCAGATTTGCTGATGCTGAGGTTCTACAAGGACACTGGAGATCACAAATCGTTCGATGCATCGCTGACGATTTTGATCGGGGCGATGAGCGCTCATGTGATCAACTCGCTGAGCCAGAACAAGCACTGTAGTTTGAAGATGAGGGCGGTGAGGGTTCTTCAGACTCTGTTTCTCCTTAACCCGGTGGTTTACACTTACGGGAAGTGGAGCGGGAAGGCGAGGGAGGAAGGGTCTAAATTGGACTCGACTCAGCTACTCATGTTCACGAAGCTCATCGAGATGATATGCGAAGCGTTGCCGCAACTAATCCTCCAGGTAGGAGCCTTGATGCGTGCCGACAGCATCGCGCTTCTCCCGGCCGCCTCCATTTTCATCAGTGTCGTGACTGCGGGGTTCTTGATCGCTGATCTGAGCGTGGGGGTCGAGCGTAGCATGATGACGAGACAAATGAGGGGTCCTTACACGACCAAGTACTGCGGAATATTGCCGCTGAATTTCGAGTGGGTTTTCTTCCTCGGCCACATGATGCTGGTCTCGGGGTACTTCGCGGCCAACGTGCTCGCACTGACGGTAGGGGGGCTGGTCTTGCCGGGCTACGTGATCCCGGCGTTCATGGTGGGTGAGTGGGGGCTATTTCTGTTTTGGGGGTGGAAGTACGGGAGGGCGAGGTGGTTGTTCGGGTCTTCAAACAGGGTGGGCTTCTTCGACATCTTCAGGCCGGAGTGGGCCGTCATGAGCTTTGTACCGATCATGATGTTTGGTGCATCTTTTATGCTTGGAGGAAGGACGTTCGCAGGTTGGATTGCGTACAAGCTGATGCTCACAACATTCGTGGTCCAGTTTTGCACCTCGGGGGGTGGGTTCGTCGAGTCGATCAAGCTTTCGTCCGGTAGCATCATGACGCTACAGCTATTAGCTGCGGTGTGCGCTGTGGTGGGGTATCTACTGATGGTGAGGTTTGCGAGTGATTCGCACAGGCACCTCCTGTTCAAGACGATAATGACCCCGAAGGAGCTTTACCAACGATTCCACACATATGACGACGAGCCCCTGGAGTTCGGTTGCAATACTAGGGATGAGGCAAGGATGGACATTTTCGCAGGTCCTCACCCCTACTACTTCACCGAATCGAAGGCGAAGGTGCAAGAATGGCTTCTCGGGTTGAGGTCGAGTGACGACCTGTTCTCCTCCGGCGCCGTCGTGCCAAGCGGGATTGAGAAATTCAAAGGTCAGCAATGGTCCACCTTGTTCACCGAGGTCAAATACCACTTCACTTACTTCAAGGACGACGGCGCGAATAGACTGATCACAGCCCACCTAGACAACTTGCTGGGGGAGATCGAAAGCCGGCCAACAACGCCTGCTCCACTTCCTGCACCAGCACAAACCCAAACAACCCCTCTCCTCACAAAGGACGAGGAGATTGAACAGCTGAAAGCGCAACTCGCGGCGTCACAGGCGCGAATTTCTGAGCTTGAATCACGACGTTAAAGAAGAAGATTTTTTTTCTAAACTTCACACCCAAGTGCTGTTTGTAAGTCGTTTTCTAAAAGATCTTCCTAAATTAAATGTAATTGTTCTGTCTGAGTCCTGAATGAGTCTGGTCAATTGCCGACAATTGGTGGGGTGAACCAAGGCGGCGTCGTTTTCGGTGAATTTACATTTTCCTCCTCCTCTTCCTCCGAGTTCGCGTCCGTCGACCACTGTGGCATCACCTTTTGCCGTGCAACGTCGAGGGTGTCCCCTCCGTCCCAGCTCGCCTCGCCCTTAACCTCTCCCCACTCTCCAGCACCCCCCAAATTTGGAACCTCATCATTATTGACGACAACTTCGTCTTTGTACAAATGATCTATAATATCCTGTTGAAAATTTTCCTCCTCACCAAAAACCTCACACTCGTCGTCCACAGCCATCACTCCACCCTCGTCGTTGGTCACGTAGCACTGCTCAAACCACTCGTCGTCATCAGCATTGTTGCCAATCAATTTGCCAACTTCATTCTCGTGGCGTTTCAAAACCTTCATTTCCTCGTCTCGCTCAACAACAATTGTCAGCCCCTCAGACGACATGTCGCGGCAGCACACAGCGCGCCGAATCCCTTCAAGCCCTGAGACTGCCACAACAGAACCGTCGCGCCCAAATGTTGAGCTCACATGGGTCAACACATCCCCAACTTTTAGTCCAGGAGCACAAATTGAGTCTTTGCCTACTTTCGAAATAAATACAGAAGGGGAGTCGGCAGGGTGCAGACTCTCGATTAGTGAGATTGCGAGGGAAGGTTGGATTGAGAGAATGGGATTGGGGTTGATTGTGAATGAGACTGAGGTGATTGTTGGCTTGGAAGTTGGTGTGGAAGTGATTGTTGTTGTTGTTGTTGTTGTTGTTTTCTCATCCTCTCTCTTGTTCTCGAAAAGGTTGAGCCGAGGGAACTGATGATGATTGAGATTTCGGATCAACAATGAGCTGTACAATGAGCTGTCAAAAAAAATGAAAGATTGCATTATCGCCGGAAGAAGGAAGAGAGCAAGAATCAGCATATTTGACGAAACGAAGGTCGTCGATGATGAGAAGTTACTGTAGGGGTCGGGTCTGTAGGACAAGAGTAACTACTTTATGACTTTAGCTTATTTTCTTTATGAATTGTTTCTTGATTTTCCAATTTCCTTATGCCATCCAATGAACATCACGAGTGGCTCAATAGTCGTGATTGGCCCGCGGTACAAGAAGCCATTTGTGCCCCAGATAAGGACGTAGATTTGCTCAGGAGAAAGTACAAGGAGAGAGATGAGCATGGACGACTGCCACATCATTGGCTCGCAGCGAAAGCTCAGACACACACACATACTCTTGCCTATGTGGGCGTGTATTCGATTTGGTTGAATTTCGAGGCCCTCACCACACGAGACAATAAAGGCGAAACTCCCCTCGACATTGCCCGTAGGAGTGGAGCCTGTGCTGAGATCATCGGCTTGCTCTCCCTCACTCCCGAGGCAGCTCGTTCGTTAGGTTGGAAGGGGATGCTCCGCTTGTACGCACCAGTGGCTTATTGGACGAGTGAGATGGTTGGGTGGATCAAATCACGATCGTATGCAGACTGTCACAAGTTCATCGATGAGCACGATGACGAGTTGGTGCGTGAAGTGCTCAAATATAGCAATTCATATCTTCTTCAGAACATTGCTTGCAATAGCCAGGTTTACACCGACTCCCTCGTGTTTCTTGCTCTTCGAATGGTCCATCGATACCCACTATCCCTCTCCGCTGAGGACCCAGTTCACTCAGAAACAGCCCTCCAATGGGCACAAGACCCGCAATTCAATGCTTGCCAAGAGATTCTTCAAATCCTTTCATTAGACCCCACCCACATAACCTCCACCCCCTTCCCCGCCCTCCTCCTCCATTCCCTCCCCGGCAAGTACCACGAGATCTACGACACCTACAACACCGTCTGCCAGTTCCTCCGCCTCACAGTCTCTCCCCACGACAATGCGGAGCTGGGTGAACAGAGCAAAGTAGACCTTCCAGATGGAGAACATTTGGCAATGAGAATCCTCTACGACCTTAACCATAACATGTCGCTGGGGTATGCGATCGGTGGACAGATACTCTCGTTCCTCAAGCCAGACCCAAGTTGACAAAATAACATTTCTTTCGTAGCGGTAGCAAAATTTACATTTTTCATTTCCACAAAAAAATCACAAATCACACCATGCCTGCCTTCCTGCCTGCCTGCCTGCCTGCCCGTCCGTCGTCCAGCTACACATGCCCGTCGTTCATATCTACCTGATCCTTGAAGTCCACAGGACAAAGACCGTCCAGCTTGCAGCTCAAGCTGTAATAAGCCCTGTCGTTGTAGTTTTCCTCGTACTGGTGGAATCTAGAGTCCCAGTCCTCCGCCACGGTGAACTCGCTGTACACTTGCGGCTTGTAAGTCGTGCCCAGGTCCTCCCCAGCCCCCCAACCCCACCCGAAGTCTCCGTTTTTCTTCGTCATTAGCGCAATTAAGTCGTTCTCGTCCTCCAGCTCCCCCTCGAAGCTCTTGACCACCCCGTTCGTGTCCAAGAAGTCCTTGCTCAACTTGCTCACGGCAACGTACTTGGCCTTCCTCTGTTCGACGATTTTTTCTTCTCCAATCAGCTTGTCCGGCCTCGTCGGGTGCACTGCGTTATCGACTATGTTGCTGCAGTCCTTCCGTCCCCCCACGTCCCTCTCTCCCAAGTCGGGGTCCTCGAACTGCATGTCGTTGTCGAGTTTCCGCAGCCCGCACGTTCCATCCCGGTAACTAGCTTGCCAAGGTTGTGCCTTGACGCTCGGCACACTGCTCTGCTTCCACACGCTGTTCAACGGGTCCAGCGGATTCAGAAATCTCGTCGTCAGTCCTGTCTTTGTGCTCGCGCTGTTGGGATTGCTCTGCCCGAACACGAGCTTGTACTCGCTCGGGTCGTCGCAAACCTCCCTGTCGAAGTTCGTCTCCGACAGGCCGTACTCGACTATCCTCTCCTTTTTCGTCTGCCTGTTGACGCAAATGACCTCCCACGGCTTGTGCTCGTTCCTCCACCTCTGCAAGTAAATGTCGTGAAAGTCGTCGTAGGCAGGCTCGTAGTTCGCTCGGTGGTAACTTAACCCAAAGTTAATGGTCCCGTCCGCATTCTTCACGCTCTCCCACAGCGGCTGCATCACGCTCGCCGGCAACACGAAGTCGACGGTCGCATAGTAGGTCCTGATCAAGTACGCTTCCCCGTCACTCGGATCCTGGTACAAGGTTTGGTCGTGGGTCTCGTTTCCGTCCGGGTACAAGCTCCTCACGAAGTCGAACGGCCCGTTCGCGTAGTTGCTGACCGCAACACCGGCCATGCCCAAGGTTCGGTTAACATTATCCAGCGTGAACCACATCACGTACTTGGCCGTGTGATTGTTGTACAAAACCTTGGGCCGCTCTATCCGGAACGGTCCCTCGCTGCCGTAGACCATGTCGGTCAGGTTGGTCATGTGGAGCATCGTCCCTTCGTTCCTCCAAGTGATGAAGTCGCTCGTTGAGCAGGCAGCAACGCCTCCCATCAAGTTATCGTCGAGCCTGCATATTTTTAATGAAACAAGAGCAAAACGAGCGAGCCAAACGAATACGAGTTGAGTGGAATAATGTTAGTTTAGTAGTGGAGACTTCCGTCTGTAGCCATTTACTCGCACTTCATCGCGAGTATTCTCGTCTTCCTCAAAGCTCGCTCGCCTCGCTCACTCACCCGTAGCCGCTCCTGGCGGGTTCGAAGTTCTCGTGCTCTCCGTACCAGATGTACCTCTTGCTTTTCCCCACGCCGTTGTCGCTCCCCTGCTCGCTTCCCGCGCTCCATGCGTTCTCTCCGTTGCTGCGCCGAACGACGAAGAAGCGAGATTGTGCGCATTTTTAATGAAGCAATAGCGAACCGAGCGAAAACAAAAGAATTGAGTGGAATAATGTTAGTTTAGTAGTGGATGTAGCCATTATATTATGTCTGTAGCCATTTCGCAGGATTCATCGCGAGTGTTCTAGTCTTCATCAAGGTTCGCTCGCTTCGCTCGCTCACCTGCTGACACCTCTCTTGTAGATGCTGTCGCTCACTTGCTCTTCCTCTACCTGCAGCAACGTTCCCGCGTTCAACTTGCCGGCCGACTCCTTGTGGTCCCCGTCCGCAAACCTGTACTTAATGTCCGAGTTGTACGCCTGGTGCCCCTCACCGTCGAACGGCACCAACCCTCCCGCGTCGGTCCTCTTGTACTTTGCTTTGTTGCTCATGTGACTCTCGTGCCTTTGCATCTTGTGGTTGTAGCTCCACCCGCCAATATCACTCGCCTTCCAACCGCTCTGCACCGGCCTCGTCATCTCCACTCCTTCCGGGACGATCTTGGGGCATTTGAAGTTCATGGTCGCGTCTACCCCCACGTAGACCTCGTCGTACCACGCGCTCGCCGCGTGGAACGTCGACAAGCCCAGACGGCTCACTTCAGTTCCGACTAGCGGCGCAAAATCGACGCTCAGCACATCGTCCAAGTACACGCTGTAAATCTTTTTCAGCCAGTCTATTCTGATGTCGATCTTGTACCACTTCCCCTGAACCGTGTAGTCGTGAAACGTTGCCAGCAGCCCCCCCTCCTCCTCACTCACCCCAAACCCGTCTCCGGGAATTCCAAAGTACCCGCTGCCATGTTTCATCGTCTTGCCGACGAAAATCCCCACCACTGCTGTCGCATTGTTCACCTTGTGAGATTCGTTGTAGCTCTGCCACGAATCCTCCCGAAGCTCGAAGATTGTGCCCCACCCGTCCTTCTTCACCTCACCGCCGGTTTGACTCTCGTCGCCGAGCTGAACGAAAAACGTCGCTCTGCCGGGCTGCCCGTTGGTGCTGCTGTCAAAAACGAATTCAGGCCCGTTCTGGGTGAACGGCGTTCGCTTGTCGTTCCCGCTGGCGGTCTTCGTAACCTCCGCGTGCTTCAAGAAAATGCTGCTCTTCGTTCCCATGGCTCCCTTGGTGTGATCAAGGTACACATCGTGGCCCAGCTCCTCCTCCGTGTAGAAGCTTCCGTCGCCTCCGTTGCAGTCCCTTTTCGCCACCTCATCGCTGCAACCCGTCGCACTGCCCCCTCCGCCCACGTTAACTTCCGAGCCACTTCCAAACGTAATTGACTGGGAGAACATGGCCACCCTCCCTCCTCCGCCACCTCCACCGTGACCGTTGATGATATCGCTCCTGCTATTTGGCAGCTCGGCCTCTGCGCCCATGCCCCCCCTCACACTTAATCTCCCGTCGTGCCTAATGATCCCCCCAGCAGACAGCAGCACACTCCCACCGCTGCCTCCTCCCCCTGCGTTCATCATCGAGCTGAATCCGGCCTCGCCGTCGAACTGAATGTTGGCATTTTCGCCCAGAACAATGTCATTGATTGCCACAATCTCGAGCGCTCCACCGCCGCTTCCTCCCCTCCCCCTGGGACGGTCAAAAATGTGAGCTTCGAACGGGCTCAAGTAGCCCAGCTGCCCGCCACTTCCACCCAAAAGTGTATCGATCTTTTCGTCTCCGTACAAATCCCCACTGACCGTGAAGCCGTACCCGTTCCCTCCCCGGCCTCCGTAGCTCCCCCCCCCCCCCAAAAAAGCCAACGAAAACGGTTTCGATGCGTTCAAGTATGCGTGCATCTGGTTGGGAGCGCGCTCGTGGCCGTTTGTGATTAAAACTGTCGGACAATCTGCCAAGACGCAGCCCGTCAAGGACGAACTCGATGTCATGAAGCTGATTACCCCTTCGTTGTCGAAGTCGCTCGACGCTGGGAATATTGGAGACACGTTTTCCTCGAACGTGGTCAAGAAAAGGGTCCACGTGTAGCCTCCCGACTGCGTCGGTTTTGCCCCAGGGTGGCAAAATCCGTCGTTGCAGTTGTTGGTTGGATCGGTGCGGTTGACGAACGCGTGCTGGAGCAGGGGAATGTCGGCCTTCAACCCGTCCTCTAAATCTTTCGCAGACACGTCGTGATCGAAGCTGCGCCGAGCGAAGAAGGTGCGAAGTAAATTGAGTGGAATATGTTAGTTGTTAGTTAAGCAGTCTGTATGCTCGTCTTCACCAAGGTTCACCTTCTTGTTGTGGAGCCCAAGAAGTTCAAGGCAAAACTCCCGGCGATGGAGTTACCGTTGGTGATAGTGCGGATTTTAATATTTGCTCCCAATCCCGTCAACAAATTGGTGTAGGTGAGGGGGGACGAGTCGACCTCGCCAGGATTTCCAACGTGAGTGGCAAACGTGACAGTCCAAACGAACGTGTCGCCGGTCAGCACGCCGTACTTCTCCCTCATTACGGTAACTTGTCCAATTCCAGCGGGATGGTCAATTTTATTCCGCCGGTCGAAGGTGTTCAACTCGTTGAGCTTGGCTGGGTTCAAGCCGTCCTCTATGGCCGACTTCACCTCGTAGGGGGAAGCGTTGGCGGGAATAAGTTTCGTGGTGTAACCGTTGAAGTGGAGGTGGAAACCGCCATTCAGATTTTGTCCGGCCGTGACGTTGGTTGTGATGGTTTGCACCTCGTGCTGAATTGGAGCAATCGTGTCGATAGTTTTCAAGTAGACTCTGCGCCGAGCGAAGCGAGGCGCATTTTTAATGAAGCAAGAGCAAAACGAAAGAATTGCGTGGGTTAGTTTAGTAGTGGATGTAGTAGCCATAAATGTCTGTAGCCATTTCGCGGGATTCATCGCGAGTATGCTCGTCTTCATCAAAGCTCGCTCGCTTCGCTCGCTCACCTGATACTTCCAGACCCAGGTCCGTTGACATTGTTGGAGATGATCTTGCCGTGCTCCTTGAGCTTGGAGAGCGGAACGTCGCCCGGGCAGCAGTAGGAGAGGTTTCCACTGGTGCATCTATCTTCAATTCGCCAGTCTGGAATCTCGTTCAGTGCAAGCTTGTCGTGGCCGTTTTCGGGCCAATAGGGGCAAACTGAGGAAAGTCTGTCCGTGTCGTAACGAGCGACCGAGTAGCCGCCCGGGAATCCGCCGAGTGTTCCGGGGTGGACCTTAAAAGTTGTGTCGATGTTGACGCTGTTGTGGTGTGGGTGGGTGGGTGGGTGTGGGGGGGAGGGTTAGTTGTTTAGTTTTGTGGAAAGTTTTAAAAGGACCATCAAATGCTCACCTGCTGCGGGACAATAAGACCATCGCGCGCTGCCCGGTTAACGTAACGTTCACCTCGGCCGCAATGTCGATGCTGTCAAAGGCCCAAACGGCAACTTCGGTCCCATCTTCCAACGTCATCAATTCCCCTATATCACTAATGGCCCCTGACAACGACAAGCTACTCGTGTTGAACAAAAGCTCGCACGGAACATTCGCACACTGCGAGTTCACCAGCGTGTTGAGTTTGTCAACCTCAAACGCCAGCATTTTCGTGTACTCGTCCCTCGTCTTGGTCATCATTCTTCGGACGTCAACCGATGCCCTCTTCTTGGCGTCCATGATTGCTATGCCGAGGTTGTCCTCGCAGAACTCTATGTAATCCTCAATCTGCGCCGAGCGAAGCGAGATTGTGCGCATTTTTAATGAAGCAAAGGGGGAGGCGAGCGATCCAAAGAATTGAGGGTTAGGTTAGGTTAGGTTAGGTTAGGTTAGGTTAGGTTAGGTTAGGTTAGGTTAGGTTAGGTTAGGT
>BRYC01000548.1:0-35340 GCA_030267985.1 Parmales sp. scaly parma | reverse complement strand
CTCCTCCTCCTCCTCCTTCTCCTCCTTCTCCTCTCCTCCTTCTCCTTCTTCTCCTCTTTTCATTCGGCATGGACAATTCCTGGGATGCACTTCCCCCTCGTAAACACCGTAATAGGGAGCCAAAGGGGCAGAAACATTCTGCAGTATTACCACCATTACCCTCGCCAGCCCTGAGTAATAAAACGAAGAAGGACCGCAAGGTTGTTGCTTCCCTGGCAGCAATAGCAGCCATTATAACAGACCGGAGCCTTGTCAGGGGAGGGGAAGCTCACCACGACGACATCCTCGACAATTCGGCCACAATTGCCTCCTCCTCCTCTTCTGCCCCCCCGGCCAAGAAACAAAAACTCGACGCCAATTCCAATTTCAATTCCAATTCCAATTCCAACCCCCCCCTCAACAACGATACGAGCTATGACGTTCTTAAGGGCGGCCAGTACGAGTACCTTGACCACACAGCTGATGTTCAGCTGCATGCTTGGGGATTAACATTCGAGATAGCCCTTGCTCAGCTTGGCGTGGCGATGTTTGGCTACATGACCGACTTGAACTTTGTGGAGACGACAAGCGATTCCAACTCCAGCAATTCCAACTCCATCTCCTCCAACTCCAACTCCAACTCCAACACGAGAAAAATCGAAGTATCTGGTCACGACATCAGCTCGCTCGTTTACAACTACCTGGATGAGTGGCTTTTTGTCTTCCACGACACTGGATTCCTGTGCAGGGAGATTGAAAATTGCTGTGCGGAAGATAACGATCTGAAAATAAAATCCGTCGGGAGGGGTGAGGTGATGGACCTTAGGAAGCACAAGCAGGGAACGGAGGTCAAGGCGATCACCTATAGCGCCATGAAGATTGTATTGGAGAAGGGGAGGGCTGGGAATGTGGAGGGAAGGGGAACTGTGACTGAGGATGGCCAGTGCCACATACACTGCATTATAGACATTTGAAAATTTAGGTGAAATTTATTTCATTCAATTTCAATTTCAAGTGGCCATCCCGTTGAAATCCACGTGGGTACTCCGGAAATTGTCGCCACCGTCTGCCCCACCTCCAACCTTGTTCGAGATTGCAAACTTGTCTTTTTTCACCTTAACCGTATCATCGCAGATGAACGTTGTCCATCGAAGCTTTTCGTCGAATAATTTTTGATTTTTCTTGACGGGGTGTTTTTTAGCCAGCTTGGCGAGCACCTCAGGTTCGGCAGCTATGAAATACTGGTTCTCGACAACCTTGAGCAGCTGAAGCTGGTTCAGTGCGAAGATTACATCCTCGGCCATAATGCTAGTCTCCTTGCTTATGGTCATGATGCTAATGGCGTTTCTGTGTGTATTGATCGGGTTAGCATCGCTTCTTCTTCGCACTCTTCTTTTGTCGCTAAACGGTCGCTCACCTCCCCTCCTTTTGAACATAGAGCAAATAGTCAACAACCTCGCTTATCCAAAAGGGTATGTAGGCCGCCTGTCCCAGGTCACTCATTGGCTTTTCCGGGCTCCCGACCTTGCCCTCCCTTTTGCTCAGCAGGTAGCTGAACGCAATGAGAAACCTGCCGTACCCCTTCCTCTGGTGGCAAGGGAAGGTCAAGATGCAGGCCAGGTTGTAGCCAACGTCGCTATACTTCTCCTTGCTGAAATAGCCGACGGGGTGGGCCCCGACGTCGTCGACCTCACACAGCACGTAGAAAATGAACGGGTCTACGTCGAAGTAGAGGGTTTTGTGGTCCAGGAAGAGCTTCGCAAGGTATGCGAGGTTTTGGCAGTAGGTGTGGGCGATGGAACCGTCCACCTCGAACATGCTCAGATTCCCGTCTCTGTATATTTCATTCCCAGGAGGGTGCGGGGCAACTTGGTAGGAGATGCTCTTGCTCTGCTGGTAGTGCAACAAGCTAGCCTTGTTGAGGAAGAAAGAGAACGTGTACTCGCACAAGTACAGCGTGTCGACGTATTGGCCTATTATCTCCTTGGGGTAGGGGGAGAAGTACCACGTTTCGATTTGGAACTTGCCGAGGGTAATTTTCCCAACATTTTTGACCTGTTGAGTGGGTTCGTTCAGTAGTCTTCCTCAAAGCTCGCTCGCTCGCTGCGCTCCGATCCGATCCGCTCACTCACCTTCGTGACCTCCTCGTGCTCCCTCAAACTGTCCTCGTCCATGCCTTCGTGCTCGTCCAGCACCGTTGCGGATATTGTTGCCACGCCGCTCTTACTGAAGGTGGTGCTGTCCGCGGCCAGCAAATTTTGGCTCTTGATGTCCGCCAGCTGCCCCCTTCCGATTGCCGAGTTGCCCTCGAAGTTCGAGTTATTGTGGTCGATCTGCTGTTGTTGTTGGTTGTTGCTGTTGCCGTTGCCGTTCCCGTTGTTGTTATTTTTAGAGTTCGAGTTGTCGTCAGAGTCGGAGTCGCTGCTGTCCATGGAGTTGGGGTTTCGCCGCTCTCGGTTGGAGCGGCGGGTGGCTTCTTGGGATTGGCCATCGTCGTAGCTAGGAGTTGGATTCTGCTGCCGCAGCTGAGCCTCCTTGAGGCTGTTCTGGTACTCCAACCTATCGCGCGCAAGCTTCTTGGCCTTCTCCTCGGCCTCCCTCTGCTTCTTCACCTCGTTGTGCTTCTGCTTCCCCTCGCTCGGAGGGCCGGTGATGTCGCCACTGCGCCGAGCATTACAAATTGAGTGAAAAAAAATGTTAGTCGTCTAGTGGCTCGTAATCTCGTCTTCCTCAAGGCGAGCGGCAGGCTGTGTGAAAAGATACTTACCTCCTGCTATCAACCCACTGGTCCATCCTCCGGTTCAAGTCGTGCCAGTGGATGTAGTAGCTCCAGTACGTTTTTCTAACGAGAGGGAGCGTATTTCCGTTGGCGTCCAACCCCCCATCCGCCCCTTCCTCGTAGCAGTCCTCCTCGTCGCTGTCTACTTCGGTTTGCCGCCGCTCGATGATGTCGGCCAGCCGGATTTGGTGCGAGGAGTCCGGCGAGGAGTCCGGCGAGCACCCGGGCTCGCGGTATTTGCACAGAATAACACCGCCCCGCCCGAACGGGTGCGAGTCTCTGTCTTTTCGGACTGGAGGAGCGTGCATCGCAGCGTGCATCGCAGGGCTAGAGCTGGAGCCAGAACTGGAGAGGAGGTGGGGGAGGTTGCTGTTCGGGTAATTGCTGTTGTTGTTGTAGTTGTTGGCGTAGTTAGCGGCGTTAGCGGCAGCAGCAGACGCACCCTTCTTGTGGGACTGCCCGGCCTTGTGGGACTGCTTTGGGGGGGGGTCTTTAGGTGCGCAACTTTCACAATCGCAATCCCGCCTTTGAACCCCGGAAGTCTCACAGATTGTCAAGCGCCGGCGGCTGGCTGACTGCAATCGCCCCGTTGGAGGAGCAGGAGCAGGAGCAGGAGCAGGAGCAGGAGCAGGAGCAGGAGCAGGAGCAGGGGCAGGAGCAGGAGCTGGAGCTGGAGCTGAAGCTGAAGCTGATGCTTTTAAGGGAACGTCGTTAAAATTTGCTTTTTCATCAGGTTCCGAGGGGGCTGCCGAATTAGAACGAGACAACCTGGGTGTGGGCATGGCAACCTATGGCTCAGTTTTTCCCCAGAGGTTTTAAAATCAAAAATTGGCTTTAATTCACTTATCACGTGCTTATTTGGTCCATTCTCACGTTCTTTCTGCGATGTTTCTTGCATTATCAAATGCAGCAGCTCGATATTTGCCTAGGGCTCTGCCTCAGCCTCAGCCTCGAATCATCTCTCGAGGATTAGGGACAATCATGAACGAAACAACGTACAATGATTTGCACTCCTTGTCAACCGCCCCCTCAACCCGTGACGCTTTCTGGCTCAACGCTGCCTCTCAGCTGAGTTGGATTTCGCCCCCCACTATCGGCCACGACCCCGCTTCAGTTGGCGACTGGTTCAGCGATGGAATCCTGAACATTTCCTACAACTGCTTGGACCGACACGTTATCGGCGGCAACGGGGGCCGAACCGCCCTCACCTTCATATCCCCGCAGGCCGGAATCGAGACCGACATCACATACAACTCCCTTTTATCCTCCACGGTTTCCTTCTCCCTCGGGTTGTCTTCTTTGGGTGTGAAAAAAGGCGACGTCGTGCTTATCTACTCCCCGAACATTCCCGAGGCGGCCGTGGCGATGCTCGCGTGTGCTCGCATCGGGGCGGCGCACTGCGTCGTGTTTGGTGGTTTCGCGGCAAAGGAGCTCGCCGTGAGGATCGACTCGGCGAAGCCCCGGGTGGTTGTTTCCGCTGAGCTGGCTTTTGAGGGGGGGAAAGTTCTGAGGTACATGCCCAGTGTTAACGAGGCCATTGCGACGGCGAAGCACAAAGTTGAGAGCGTGGTTGTGATTGGTCGGGCCGTTCCTGATGCTGCACACAGCAATGCTGCACACGATGTTGAAAGCAACAGCAACAGCAACAGCAACGATGATCACAAACACAAATACATTAACTATGTTGAATACCAGAACCTCCTGTCACTTCACCACTGTGACCCAATAGCACCTACCACCCCTGCACCCGCAGCCATGTCAGCAACTGACACCTTCTACACGTTGTACACCTCCGGAACGACAGGCAGCCCCAAGGGGGTTGTGCGCAGCTGCGCGAACGCCGTGACGATGTGCTGGAGTCTCGGAGAGGAGGGTTTCTACGACGTCGACGGAGGTAAGGGTGAGGCGACTTTCACGGGGAGCGACATTGGTTGGATCGTTGGGCACGCCTACATTATCTACGCGCCTCTTCTCAACGGGGCGAAGAGCATCTTGTTCGAGGGGAAGCCGGTGGGGACGCCTGACGCGGGTATATATTGGTGAGCGAGCGAAGCGAGCGAGCTTGTATATATTTCTCGTCTTCCACAAGGCTCGCCATATACTAAACCAATCCACTCCTCGCTTGGCGCAGGGATATAATTGAGAGGCACAAGGTGGTCAAGGTGAGCACTTTTGTTGTCGAGCCACAACAAACTAAAACTAAACCCTACAACACTAACAACACTAACAACACTAACAACACTAACAACAATAACAACAATAACAACACCAACAACACCCTACATACTACTACAGTTATTCACAGCACCCACCGCCCTTCGAGCAATAAGAAAATTTGAGTGAGTGAGCGAAGCTTGGCAGAAGATGCGCCTGGCCGAATCCGCCACCTTGTCCAATTTCAGCGACTAACACCACTCTTTTCTTGCGCAGCCCGAGGGGCGATTTCGTGAAAGGGCGCGACCTGAGCAGCCTTCGGAACGTGTACGTTGCAGGGGAACGTTGCGATCCGGACACCGTGATTCACTTCGAAAGGCTGCTGAACACGAAGATCGTCGACCACTGGTGGCAGACGGAGAGCGGGGGGCCGATGGTCGGGATGCAGATCGATAGAGTAGGCACTGTTCCGGGCTCGTGCAGCCTGCCACTACCTGGGTATAATGTCAAGATCTTGGACGAGGCGGGGGTGGAGGTCGAGACAAACACGGTCGGCTCCATCGCTCTAAAGCTGCCGACGCCGCCCGGGTTCGTAACAACACTCGTGGCGCCGGCGAGCTACGAGGATAAGTATTTGAAGGAATTCGAGGGGTACTACTCAGGTGAGTGAACTCAGTCTTCGCTTGCCTTGAGGAAGACGAGAGTACGAGCCACAACTAAACTAACTCGCTCAATTTACTTCGCACCTTCTTCGCTCGGCGCAGCTGGAGACTCGGGCTTCTTCGACGACAATGGTTACTTACATGTCATGAGCAGGACTGACGACATTATAAACGTGAGCGCTCACCGGTTGTCAACCGGCGCGTTGGAGGAGGCTGTGTTAAACCACGAGCGGGTCGTTGAGTGCGCCGTGGTAGGGATGAAGGACGACCTCAAGGGCGAGGTGCCGGTGGCGCTTATTGTGCTGAGCGGGAGCGACAGCAACGAGAATGTTAAAGACGAGAATCGCATTTGTGATGAGGTGAAGAAAATTGTGAGGGATGATATAGGTGCCTTTGCCGGCCTGGCGAAAGTGGGGGTGTGCAACTTTTTGCCGAAGACACGTTCCGGAAAAATTCTCCGCGGAACGTTGAAGAAAATATTCGATGGGGAGGACTACGTGTTCCCGAGCACGATAGAAAATGCGGAAGTCTTGGCTGACGTCACAAAAGTAATTGAAAATACAAAATAAAAGAACATTAAATTTAGTCCACCATTAATATGTTTTATTGATTGAAGATGTCTTCAATACTGCCCAAGCTGTTCCTCCTCGATACCCCGCCCACAGCCTCTATCACTGCTTCGGGCAAGAACTCATCGCCCACCATTTCGATCTCCCACCACTCCAAATCCTCAACCTGGAACCTAACAACCTTCAAACCCATCCACTCTTTTACTTGCTCCTTCACCCCCTCAATGTAGCTCCTTCTGTTCGTAAAGGCCGCATCAAACCTCAATTCGTCGCTCGTAGCCTCCAAAAACAGTTCGACGGTGTACTGAGGAGCCGTCTTCCTCGTAAAGAACGTCCTCACGAAACTCCTCTCGATTGACAAAAAAAACAGCCCGTTCAACGCAACCCATACCCCGAAGCAGCCCAGCAGCCACATTTTCAGCTGCTCCTTTTTGCCCCCCTCGTACCACCCCAACGCGACGAAAGGCATCATTTGCGCCCAGAGCATGCTCGAGCAGTACGCCGCCCCTCCGAGCTCGTACGGGTGGCGGAAGTGGACACAACCCTGCGGCAATTCAATGATATGATTAAGATTAGACCGCTCTACAAATAGCAGTTCGCACGCACATCCCCACTGACTCACTCACTCGCTTACTCACTCACTCACTCGCTTACTCACTCACTCACCGTAAAGTCCGTAATAACTTTGATCAACGATCGAGCAATAAAAGCAAGGATAACACCAACACTCCCTCCAGCCTCACCCAGTAGTAGAAATCTCTCCTCGCCATTTTATACGCCAAGTACACTCCCACTTCTCCGACGAAGAACATTACCGCGAGTTTCGAATCAACCACAGCCAAAATGGCGTAACCCAAGCTCCGGCTCAAATTGTGTAACGTGCTGATCATCATCATGAGGAAGAACGTCCGCCCTCTCTGATGTCTCCCGCTCTTGATGTACCCGTAGAACTTCGGCTGCAGCTCACGGTGGGCCTGATTTGTGTCGTAATCGTAGGCGATCATGGCGCTCGTCAGCCCCGTCATGAGGGCGGAGATTCCGATGGAAATTATTGCCCCGCTGCTAGCCCCAAGGCTCGGGTTCAACAGCAGCACGTAACACTGCAGTACGCACCCGGGGATGCTCTCCGTTGCCAACTCAATTCCTTTATTTACAATCATTTCAACAAGTGGATTAACTGTGGCTTCCGAATCTTTGTGTTTTTTGTGGACTCGCCACGCATCGACAAACGGCCTCATGAACAACAGAGTGATAAGCCCCTCTTTCAGCACGGCCCTCCAACCCTTCTTTCCTGTATTGCACAACAACTAAAATGAGTTGAATGCACGTGTTGGTGGCAATCATTGCGACCAATTTGTTTGCGTCGCTGCGCCGAGCGAAGCAGGGGGAAGGAAGCGAGTGAGCAACACGAATGTAATTGAGTGGAATATAGGGGTTAGTTCTGCAGTGGCTCGCATGCTCGTCTTCATCTCATCAAAGCTCGCTCGCTTCGCTCGCTCACCTGTGAAGGCCATTCTTCTTGTACAGATACATCATGAAAATGTCAGTAACAGTGTCGACGGTCGTGAGCGTGATGACGACCTCCTTCATGGATGATATTGTTGTTGGTTGTAGCCTCTCCCGTGCCCCTCCTGCTGCTGCCTCGTTCAGCAGCTGAAGGGCGCGTCCTGGTATGAATTCATCTGGAACTTGAGCAATGAATCCTGTGGTGAACCACTCCATGCCCACAAATTCGTGCCAGTGCTCGAACGTGTAATGTTTGACCTCCCTTTTGATCGGTTGGATAAAACTGTGGGTGTGGGGTGGGTGTAGAGGGGGGTGGGGGGGTTAGTGGTAGCTCGTTTCGGTCGCTCCGCTACTCGGCTTCGCTCTCTTTTACTCACCTGATGTGGTTGTCGAAGGCGGTGAGCATCTTCGTCTGGGGGTCGTCGGAAGCCCGGAAAGAATTGATTGTAAACTGCCAGCCCGTTACTGTGCTCGTGAAGGTGTGCCAGAAATCGCTGTTGATGACTCTCAGAAAGGCAAGCACGCACAAGAACCACGAACTTGCCAAGATGACGAACACCGTGTTCAGCATGTCCAAGTGTGTTTTGTCCTCAATATCGCTCGTTCTGTAGAACTGCAGCGCGACGAAGGGGTAGCACTGACTCACAATTGTTTGAAAAGTGAACAGAGCTCCTCCGGCGAGCTTCGGTCCTCGAGCGTGAATCATGCCTGTGTAGTCCACTATAATCTTCACCACACAGTGGGCGAACAAGGCGCTCAAATACTTGAGAGTGCCTTCAAGCCCAGCGACCCAAAGGACGTAGTCCCTCCTCCCGACCTTGTAAAGATGGTAAAGCGCTAGCTCAATGAAGATTACACCGAACCTTAGCCTCTTGCTCACTGAGAACAGCAGCGCGGTGCCAATTGTGCGGCTGAGGTTGTGGAAACTGGCGAGCAGTATCTGCGCCGAGCGAAAATGTTATTTTTTTCTCGCGATGAAATATTCGTCTCAACACTCGCTCACTCACCTGCAGTATGAACGTAACCATTCTTTCCGTGTTGCTGTCCTTGATGTAGCCGTAGAACAGAGGAACTTCCTTCCTGTTTGCTACAGACACGTATATGTCGTACGAGATCATGGCGCTCGAAAAGCCGGTCGTCAGGGCGCTGATCAAGATCGAAATGACGAGAAATGATGTCGTCTTCGGGGAGTTGATGAACACGTAGGCCTGTAGAAGACCTCCGGGTATGCTCTCTAGCCCGAGCTCAACCCCTTTCCCCATTGCCATCTCCACCAAAGGACTCATAACTGCATCTTCATCTTCCTTGCCATTCGCAATTCGGTACGCGTCAACTGCCGGTTTCAAAAATGTGACGACGAACGCCAGCTCTCGCAGGATCACCCACTTGCTCTTCTTCCTGTTCTGCGTGTAAGTGGTCAGCAGTTGTACTGCAATGGACGAGCCAATCATGGCCATGAGTGAGTTTGCCCCAGCTGAGTTTCCTATCCTGTGGTAAGAAATTATGACTCCCGCGTCGGTGATCAGGTCCATAATTGAAAGGCCCGCCCCTATCCCGACTCGCCACTTCAGTCCTAGGCTACTGCTCTTCAGTAGCTCCTTTGCGATTGTGTTCATCATGGGCTCGAACCAGATGTTCTCGGTGACGAATTCTTCCAGCTCTTTGCTGTCCTTCAGCCACGAGTCGACCGCGGCGGATGGCTCCGTCGTCGTGAGGAGGAACATGGCGAACTTTTTGCCAATCCTGGTTGCGTCGGAAGCACTGATTTCATCATCATTCTGAGTATCTTGTAATTGAGGCTCGACATCGACCTTAATGTTGTCGATGATGCCAAGGATTTGAAATTTTAATTTGCTGATGGTTTTTCTCACTTTCTCTGTGCTCTCGCCCACGTCGACGATCTTGTTCTTCAGCACGTGCAGCATCATTGTTGAAAATTGGGGGAAGGTTGTTGTGAGAAGATATTCAAACCCATTGATTTCGCCCAAAGCATTGTGGATCCTCTGGTCAATGGATTCGTCGGCATGTTCAGTTGTCAGTGCTATTCCAAGCTGCTTCCCGGTTCCGGGTGTCAAAGGGGAAAGGGGTGGGTTGGGGGAGGAGAGGTCGAACATCGATGAATCGATGAAAGTTAAGGGCTGGGGGAAATTCAGTTTAGATGTACTGTTCAGGAGGTTTCTATGAATAGTAGGAGTGCGAGAAGAGTGTAGTCTTGTAAGGAAGGTAATGGCAAGTAATGTTAAGAAAGGTAAATCGTTATTTTTAAGCGAAAGTCGTGCAAAGATCTTCGGTGCTTCGATAGTGAGTGCGAAAAAAGAGACGCACCACGAACTGAGCTCCTGCTTCAAAATGGAATCTATGAAGGCTCAGGAAGAGAATAAAATTCTAAGAGCCGAAATAGATGAGCTGAAAGACCTCGCACAAATGGAATCCAAGAAAGCCCAGGAAGAGAAGGAGTTTCTAAGAGCCGAAGTGGATGAGCTGAAAGACCTCCTCGCAGAAATGGAATCCAAGAAAGCCAAGAAAGAGAGAGAAGAACTAAGAGCCGAAGAGAAAAACCTCCTCAGGCAAACTACTCATGAAAATGAAAGACTCAAAGTCAACAATGCGCAGCTGGTCATTGAAAACGACATTGAAAGAGGAAGCGATTCACCAATTCCAACCTCCATGTCAATCTCACAGCTGCAGCTAAATCCCATCGTCGAAACCCTCCTCGAGCTCCGCTCCAACAACCAGCCGAGCAACTTGATCCACCTCGAGCGCGTGTTCACCGAACACACAACCCTCCTTGATCCTCTCAAATCGGTCTGTCCAAAAATAAAAATCCTCCTTTCCCACCTCCTGACCAACACAACCACCGTGAAGCAGAAAAAAGCTAGAGTCTCCGCCGGCAGCGAAGCGACTCGACTTCATGATTTAACAGACGTCGAGGCTGAAGTGCTGGGGAAGTCGTTCAAGAAGATTCTGCTCGGAAACAAAGAGGTGGAAACCGCGGTGAACGCGTGGAAGCTCGACAACCCCATCCTGACGCCCTTGTTTGCGGAGCTCATCTTTGAACCAATAATAATAGCAATAGCAAAAGAACTTATGGTGGCCTCGAAGCTCGGACTGGTAAAAAGAGTGATAATTGGGGCGTTGCTCTCAATCGGAGACATGATCACGGACGTTTCTGTCATCATTTCCTACCTGAACAACGGGGACATGGCACAAGCCTACTCTCTCATGGGCATGATGGGCGCCTCAATTGTCTTTCAATTGCTCATTGCATACATTCAAAACAGAAAGAAGAGCAAATGGGCGCTGATTCGGGAATTGTTGATAGTTTTGTCGGGGCTCAAACCGGCAGTGGACGCGTACAGAGTCGCAACGGGATATGAAGATGAACTTAGCACATTCAATCCCCTCATGGAAATGAGCCTCGGAAAGGGCGTAGAATTGGCGTGTGAGAGCATTCCAGGTGAGAGAGTGAAAAATGAAAAATTAAATAATGATTGAATTCTCACAAAACAAAATCGGGTATATAGGCTCACTTCTACAGGTCTACGTGTACATAACTAGCCCGAAGAAGACCACCTTCCATTTGGTGTCAATCCTGATCTCCACAATGACGACAGCATTCGGCAGCGCCATGGTCAGCTTCGACCAAGACGTGAGCGTGGCGAACAGGAAGAAAAATCCCGAATTCTACGGGTACGTCAAGGACACAAACTTGGAGCGTAGCAGTACCTTCCTGGTGATGATGCTGCTCGCTGCATTCCACAACCTAAGCAGAACAATCGGCACGGCCTTATTGCTCGCTGTGAGTGGATCAACGACTTTTGTGATTATGGGTGCGGAAATGGCTGGGTTCATTGGGTTCAAGGTTCTGAGGAATGACTTTGTGCTGTGGATACCGGGCCTCGAGGGCGCTCTCAAGTACATAGTTGCTCTCATCGTCCACGTGGTTGTGAAAGTGTTGGTGGATTTTACAGGATTGATTCACTGTCGAACACCTAAGCTCATGGGCGGTTCTCTCTTCACATTCTCGACAGTTCTGGGCCAGATTCTGCCCTTCGTCGCGCTGTCACTTTACTCCACGAGCACCACAGTAGAGAACAAGACAAATCCCCACGGGATAAACACAGTGTTGATAGTACAGGCTTGCTGTTGGGGCTTGAGTGTGATAGCGTTCTTTGGCCTGATTGATCGCGAAAAGTGGAGCACCTTCTACGGGATGATAACAGGGGCGAAAGACGCAATTAGGATATTTCGGTCGACCGACGACCCGGCCATAAAGACCTATGCATATTTTGGGTTTTTGGGGTATTACAGCAGCTTTACCGAGAGCATAAAAGACGAGGTGATCGCCTACATGCACGATAACTGGGCGGAGTGGGAGCGAACACAGCCGGAGTGGTTCACCCCAAAGTTCATCGCATCCGTCGGCGACGAATTCATTCCAGGACGCGCCCTCCAACAGCTGAACGAGGCGGCAATAGAGGCTGGGGATGGTGCGAGGAGGAGGAGCAGCGTCAGTGTCAAAGAGATACTTGGTATAAAGGAGTAAGGGAGTTAAGGGAGTAAGGGAAATTGTCTAATTGAAGCCGTGTTTAATTCAAACAACATTATCAATTAAGTTAATTTTATCACCTTCCTCCCCCACGCCCCCACCCCCACCCCCACCCTCACCCACCCCGACAGATCGTCTATCAGAATAATTACCCTCGAGCGTGTACGTTGCCTCCCCCGGGTTGACAATCCTCACGTAAAAATTATGCATCAGCCCCCCGTCAAACGGGTTGAAGTACCTCCCCTCTTCGCTCTGTAAATACTTGTACCGCCAGAGATTGCTCTGCTCGTTGGTGGTCAAATTCTTCGCAATGAGCTGCGTGTGGTAGGCGAACATGCCAGCTCCGGGTATGATGAACAAGCCGACCCACACCATGTCGAGCGTCGTGAGCCAGTCGAAGCCGAATCGCGAGAGGTGTTTCGCGCAGCTGATGATGAACCCGGTAATCGAGAGGCAGTGGAAGAACAGGTACATGTAGAAGAATCTGTAGTTGTACAGGCCCACTGCATTCCCAACGAACGGGCAGTAGTGATCGAACATCAGAATGCACCTTCTAGTGACCCTGTCGTGCTTGGACCTGAGAGGCTTCTCCAAGTGGCAGGAGTGGCAAAGGGGGGTTTTCCTCTCCCCTGTTAAGCTACCATTAACTCCGAGGTTGTTCGTTTCTTCGCCGAGGGACTCTAGGGCCTCGTCGTACGTTTGTCCTAAAACGCCCGCGACCTTGGCCAGCGTTGGGTCGGATGATTCAGTTGAGAGGGAGCCCGGATCGGTCTTGTAGGTGAGGAGGAAGTTCGTCCACATAAGCGCCATGCAGAAAATGGTGAAGAGGTGGAGCGTTGTGATTGTGGTCGTGTTGGCGAAGATCCGGAGGGGGAAGATCAGCCCCCCCAGCGCCATGTTGACCACAACGAACAGAAAGGGCCAGCGCTGGTGCTCGACGCTCTTCGCCCCCCCCCCCATCAGCCAGCTCTTCCACACCCTTGGCGTGAAAAAGTCCCTGCACGAAATGTTCCCATCGCAGCCAATGTAGCTGAGCAAGCCGTAGCTATTGTTGGCAGCCTGGAATGGAATAGTGATAGATTGAGTAGTCGAAATAGAAAGAGAAATAAAAATAGATGTTGGTTTTCTCGTCCCAAAAGGCCACTCACCTGCAGCTTCGCCCTCAGCACGAACTCCACCTCCGGTTTCTTCTTCTTGACCGCCAGGTCAAGCGGGGTCTTCCCCTCCTTGTCCTTGAGCGACAAGCTCTGCGACTTGGCGTCCTCGAGGAGGTAGTTGACCACGTCCACGTTGCCCCGGAGGGAGGCGAGGTGGAGCGGCGTTTGGCCGTAGGCGTCGACCGCGTCCACGGGGAGCCGGAGGTGGTGCAGGAGGCCCACGATGTGCACGTCGCCCTTGTATGATCCCCAGTGGAGGGAGGAGTCGTTGTTCGAGTCGAGGATCTAAATTTTGGGAAATTTTGAACATTTTGTGATGAGTTTTAAAAAATGGGAAACACACCCGCGCACACACACACGCACACACACACGCACACACACACGCACACACACACGCACACACACACGCACACACACACGCACACACACATTCACACACAACCTACTCACCTCCACGTTCGCACCCCTCTTGATGAGAAACGCCACGAGATCAGCATGGCCATACTGGCTCGCAATGAGCACTGGAGTGCACCCGCTCAAATCCCTCGCGTCAAGATCAACCCCGTGCCTGATAAGAAAGTTAACGATGGGGATAGACCCCTCCGTCGCAGCCCAGTGAATGGGCTGCATGCCGACCTTGTCGGGGGGGGAGGAGGGGGTGCTCAGGGAGCACTTGAGGTCGGCCAGGAGCTCAACGAAGCGGGTGTCGCGTCGCTTTGAAGCCCAGTGGACGAGGGTGTGGCCGTCGGCGGCGCACTCGCCGAGGGAGGAGGGGGGGGCGGAGGACGCGAAGGACTCGAACTGCGAGAAGTCGCCCATTTTTACGGCTTGGAAGATGTCCAAGGGGACCGGTTTGGGTTGGGGGGGAGGGATGTGCACCTGACAACAACCCCCGCCCGCCGAGTGGACGTGGCCGTGGTCATGGCCGTGGTCGTGGTTATGGTTGTGGTTGTGGTTGTGGTTGTGGTTGTGGTCGTGGCTTTGGCTGGATGGGGAGGGGTTGGGCATCATCTCAAGGCCAAGGCCAAGGCCAAGGCCAAGACCAGGTTCGGTGAAATCCTCACCCGGGGGGGTTGAGAGCGAGCTGTCGGATACAGCGTCCATTGCGGTGGGCCCGGTGAGGTTCCAGGACATCGTAAATCACTATCGTAAGTCTATGCAAGTGATTAAGAGAACTCCAAAAGACAAAACCATTTTAAAAATCTCTTTTCGTTGCACACAACACCAAAATATCAAAATGCCCTTCGCCCGACTGCTGAAGCAATCTCTTCAGTCCAGCAAAACAATAATCACCATGTTCTCATCCTCGTCCTCGACTTTGACAACGACAACAAACACAATGAACAACTTCTTCCCTAAACACCACCGATTCTCCTACTCCACAGTTCCAGAAAAGCAACAATCTAATTCAAATTCAAATTCAGATACAGAATCATCGGAGCCGGTCGGCACCGAGCTCCCGCTCGCGTTCATGAAGGACCAGCCAAACCCTGTCACCCTTCCCCGGGCTGATTACCCGGCCTACGTTTTCGACTACAAGGTCGGGTTGCCAACGCTGGGAATGCTGGAGGCCAAGGAGTACGCCGGGGGTGAGGAGCTCGATGGGGGAGGGGTTGGGTGGGACACCATGTCCATGGAGGAGAAGGATCGGTATATTAAACTTTTGAATAGGCGGATGATCAAGGAGCAGAACATGGAGAGGACAACATGACAACATGTTTTTCAGTTTGCCATTGTCATTGTCGATAGAACATTGCCAATAGAACTATATAAAAACCCTTTTTTTCCTATTTATATGCTTAAGCTAAACAATAAGTTCCCCAACATTGATTAATTCCCCACTTTGTCACATTGTCTTTTGTTCTCTTTTGTCTTTTGTTGGTTGTTTATCTAAATCTCTAAATCTAAGATTTCGTTCGCCTGGGCTATGGACGACGCGCCAACTGAACGAACTAGCAGAGACTCGATTTCAGAGGCCTTACCTGCAAGCAGCGACTTTTTTTCTTTGCACGAATCGAGCAGAGCTCTATTCTCAATCACGTTCTTGAGCGCCGACTTTTGCCGCTTTTGCGTTGCCGCTCTCTTGAGAAGGAACTGTCTCGCCTCGTCTTCGTTGCCGCCGGTTAGGAGCTTTTCAGCCTTTGTGAAGAACGACTCCGACTCCGCTTCGAGGAGCCGAGCAAGGTCAAGAGACGAAGCGGTTGCGGTCTCAATGGCCGAAACAGCCTGCTCAGCCTCGAAGAGCTGGGCGCCGATTAGCTCAGCTTGGGCGAGAATTGTTGGGGACAAGCCCAAGCGCTCGAGCTGCTGCTTTTTCTCCTCCTTTACGTTTTGCTGAGAGGCCAAGTTCGAGCCAATGTTCGCGCCGAAGAAAGCTCCAAAGGGTCCACCCAACAAACCGCCCATTACTGCACCGGTGACGGTTGATATCATTGGGTCTTTCTTTGCCTTCAAAACAAGTAGTGATCCTTTTGATGAGGGACATGTTGAAACATAACATGAAGGTCGCCTTCCAGTTATTCGATGTGATGATATGGAGAATGAAAATGCCGTGCAGCAGCAGAACGCAAGCAACGCAAACCAAACAGACATCATAATGATGAAGGTGAGTGCAGTGTCTTATTGAGATTGCAAATTTTAAAGTCGTCGAGGGCTGAGGGGTGGATTTTCTGGGCTAGAGGGAGAAAATAGGGTCGAAGAGAGTGCAAATTGGAGCTAACATTGGAAAACTTATTATCAAATTGTCATTTAACAAAGGTAATTATCATTGCCAAACGCCAATTTAGCACATTATACTAACCCAATTCTCCTACCTTGCCCCAGCAATTCAACTCTCCCCACTTCGTTTAAGATCTTTTCACGAGCATATCCTGCATTTCCTTATGCCTTCCAATGAACACCACAAGTGGCTCAAGAAGCGTGATTGGCCCGCGGTACGAGGAGCCATGCTTGACCCAGATCGGGACGAAGATTTGCTCTTGAGAAAGTACAAGGAGAGAGATGAGCATGGACGACTGCCACATCATTGGCTCGCAGCGAAAGCTCAGACACACACACATGCTCTTGCCTTTGTGGGCGTGGAGTCGATTTGCATCAATCCAGAGGCCCTCACCACACGAGACAATATAGGCGAAACTCCCCTCGACATTGCCAGTAGGAGTGGAGCCTGTGCTGAGATCATCGGCTTGCTCTCCATCACTCCCGAGGAAGTTCGTTCGTTGGGTGGGAAGGGGATGGCCCGCTTGTACGCACCAGTGTTTTATTGGAGGAGTGAGATGGCTTTGTGGATCCAATCACGATCGTATGCAGACTGTCACAAGTGGATCAATGAGCACGATGCCGAGTTGGTGCGTGAAGTGCTCAAATACAACAATTCTCAACTTCTTCGAACAATTGCTTGCAATAGCCAGGTATACAGCGACTCCCTCGTGTTTCTTGCTCTCCGAATGATCCATCGGAACCCACTTTCCCTCACCACTAAAAACGACCAAGGCAACACAATGCTCGAGTTTGCCGAGTCTACCCAATTCAATGCGTGCAGAGAGATCATTAACGTCCTCCGACTCACCCCCAAGTACATCTCCCGCACCTCCTTCCCCGTCCTCCTCCTCAACCTCCTTCCCTCCAAACACCATGAGATCTACGGCCCCTACAACACCGTCTGCACCTTCATAAAACACATGAAGTACGACAAGGCTGAGCTGGTCGAAATTGATTCCGTCCTCAAGCCGACCCGCAAGTGCGACGTCTGCAGCTCCCTCCCCACCAAACCGTGCTCCCGGTGCAAACACGCCTTCTACTGCTCCCCCTCTTGCCAAAAAGCAGCGTGGAAGAAGCACAAGAAGAGGTGCAAGGCGCCAACCACCCCTTCCGGGAGTGAGGCAGAATTGAGGGTTTTGCACAAGGGCATACATTTCCTCAACCGATGCATACAGGAGAACGGTGCTGGCGACGGGCCAACCAGCGTTGTGCTGGATTTCCTCGTCCCAATTAACCCCCCAGCGTAAAGAGAAAATTAAATATTCAACTTGGATTCGCTTTCTTTATTCATTTACTAGCATTCTTCAACGCAGCCACAGCCGCATTCACCAGCCTTCTTAATGCTGTCAAGTCCTTGCTCAAGCTGATTCCCTCCGCACTTTCCGCTAGTCCCGCGTCGCGGTCCAGAACTCCGCTAGCGCTCGAATTCACCGAGTTGACGAGGATTTTAATTTTGTTTTCCATGATTGTGTGGATAGCCTTCCTCTCCTTTTTGAGCGTTTCGTTCTGCTTGGTCATGTCATCTAGCGCGTTAATGACCATGTCGTCGTGGCTTTGATTCGTACTCTTTTCGTTGGCTATTGAAATCTTCGCCACCGCGAGCTCCTCACTCAGCATCTTGACCTTCATTTCCAACTCTTGTTTCTCCTCTACTCTCAGGTTCTGCACATTCACCAGCTCTCCCCTAGTGAGCTCCAATGAATGCTCAATTTTCGAGTATTGCGTGGTACTCTGGCTATTGTCATGCTGCACCGAATCCAGCTGCGACAGTGTTTTGTTGTTCTCGCTCAACGCGGAGTTGAGGAGATTGGTGAGTTCCGCAATCTTTGCCGCCTGTTCTAGTTCGTTGTTGTTGTTGTTGTTGTTGTTGTTGTTGTTGTTGTTGCCACTCCCACTCCCACTCCCACTCCCACTCCCACTCCCACTCCCGATACTATTTATATTATTGTTTTTATTATTATTATTATTGGTTTGGTGCTGAACAACCACATCTTCCACATTAATACCGTCAACTTCCTTGTCCAAGTCCAGACCAATATTGCTACCCCCAATAGCCCCCCCAATCCCAATCCCAATCCCAATCCCACCATTCCACCCCTCGCCCAGCGCATCAGAGAGCTTCCGCCGCTCTTCAGCGGGCGAAGTGATTGTATTCTCTATTGTGACGCGCTGAAGGTGGATGAGCTGGGCAGTTTTTTCGTCGAGCTTTTCCTCGAGCTCCTTCTGGTGCCTGTCGTAGGCGTCAAGCTCGTCCTGCAGCGCCATGATTTGTTCGTCGCGCTCGTTCAAGCGCTGAGTCAGAGCGATCATGATGTCGCGCTGTTTCAACAGCAGCTGCTTGTAGCGGTCCACCTGGGCCTTTTCCTCCTCGATGGTTTCGCGTTCGCGCTCAATTTCAGCAAGCCTCCCCTCGTACTCCTTCTTCAAATGCTGGTTGTTCGGGTTATGGTTAGCATTACCAGCCCCACCTTCCTCCTCGCCTTGTCCGTTATTCCCCCCACCCCCCACTGGATTATCCCCCTTGACCATGATCTGGTTCGTTAGCATGGCAATCCGTTCCTCCAGCTTCCTCTTCTCCTCCTTCTCCCTCATGAACTCCAACGACCTTGCCTCCAAAGCCCTGATCGCCGCCATTTTGTCTGCCTCCGCCCGCTTCCGCTGCTCGTCAATCTCAAGCAGCCTCCTCTTGTCCACGACATTCTTGCTCTTCTCCTCCAGCTCCGCCCTGAGCCTCTTGAGCTCCCGCTCGTACTTCCTCAGCAGCGACTTCTGATCCAAGTCCTCGTTGACCTTCGGTTCGTTCTTGATGTTCTTGGCCCGGTTTGCGAATTTGAGAGTGCTCAAGCTCTCCACCATGGCCTCGAGCGCCGGGGAGATCATAGCCTGAAATGAGTGGAGTGGAATAATATAATGTAAGTTTGGCTAAAAGTGTCCTTCCACAAAGCATGACTCGCTCACCATCATCGTCGTCTTGCAGTTCCCTCCCAGGCTGTCTTCCAATATTCGGGTCAGCTTGCTGTCTCGGTAGGGGATGTGGGACCGGCCCTTGATGTCGATGAGGGCCGAGATGACGTTGCCCAGCGCGGCTAGCGACTGGTTGATCTTCTTGGACTCCTCGAGGCGTTGGCCCGTAGCCCCGGAAAGTCGAACTCGCTCCGACCCGGCCAAGTCGACGAGGTTGAGCTTGCCGACCTGCATTTTAATATGATAATGTTAGTTGAGTTTTAGTAGCGTATTCTGCTTCCGCTCCGCTCGCTTTACCTTGAAAGATTGCTTGATTCGTTTTCCCTGCTGCTGTTGCATCTGCATCTGCATCTGCATTTGCATCTGCTTCTGTTGCATCCTTCCACTCCCACTCCCTCCCCCTCCTTCCCCTCCCCCCTCATCCTCGCTCACGATCGTTTGGCTCTGCTCGACGATAATGATGAATACCGCGTGGCTCCTGGAGCTAAGCTCGTTCATCTTGGTGCTGCCGGTGGCTCGCACGCTCCCTCCTCGCTCCATGAGGCCGTATATCTCGGCGGGCGACCGAACTACCCACTCGCTCAACCCCTCGACGAAGACGCCCTTTTTCTTGTCCTCGCGGATTGCGAGGTTGTTTCGTTCAGGTTTGAGCAGGTCGGAGATCTGAAAATGATAACGGGTCAGTAATGTGGTGTGTGTTGCTGACTCGCTTCGCTTCGCTCCCCACACTCACTCACCTGCTCATTGTAAATCTGCAAGTAGCTCGCCCTAACCAAGAACCTCATCGTTGGACTAGCGTAGCTCTGAATGTGTCCAAAAATCTGTTCAATCGCCCTGGGAATGATTCCCCGCTCCTCCACGTCGTTGCTTAAATCATTCCCCCCCGCGCCCACGCTAAACCCCTCCATCGTGTACGTCTTCCCGGTGCCCGTCTGCCCGTACGCGAAGCTGCATCGAGCGAGCAAAACGAATCGAGTGGAATAAAGTAAGTTTAGTAGTGGGGGGGGGCTCGTATTCTCGTCTTCCTCATAGCTCGCTCGCTTCGCTTCGCTTCGCTCGCTCACATTGTCGCGTTGTAGCCGCACAACGACGAGTCGACAATCCCCCTGGCGGTCGTCTCGTAGACGAGCTGTTGCGTTGCCGTCTGGTCGTAAACGTAGTCGAACGTGAACCTGCGCCGAAATTAGGAGTGAATTAAGTGTGGGTTTAGTCGCTTCACCCTCGTTCTGTCACAAGGCTCGCTCGCTTGATTCGCTCGCTCACCGGTGAGCGTTGGTTGCCGAGTACTTGGACTTGGAGCGAGAACCGCCCCCCCCCCCCTTCTCCGAAACCTCGCCGTTGCTGTTCAGCTGGGTCAGGTCCTCGCAGATTATAATCGCCCTTCCGTTGTCGTCGACCTTGACAATGTTGCTGAACGGCCGGTCGTTGTGCAGCTCGCGGGGAAGGGGGGGGCGGGTTCGGATCACCACCTTGAAGTTTGAGTTGCGTTCCTGTTTGGTATGGTGTTGTGGTTAGTATTAATGAGATGAGATGAGATGAGATGAGATGAGATGAGATGAGAGATGCGCTCAAAAAGTTCACCTTCGGGGTGGCCATGGATGTCGTTTCTGCAGTTGTTGTTTTGTAGGCAGCATATGAAGTGTCTATTTGTGATGGCGGCGGCGGCGGTGGTGGTGGTGGTGGTTGTTGTTGCTGCTGCTGCTGCTGCTGCTGCTGTTGTTGCTGCTGCTGTTGTTGCTGCTGGTATTGCTGTTGCTGCATCATCAACTGTTGCTGCTGCATCAGCAAATGCTGCCGTTGCTGGTCGTGCTGCGCTTGCAGGTGCTGCATCTGACTGTTAACTAGAGCTTGCTCAACCGCGGCGTCAGAGCTGCTGCTGTGGGATCCACTGTGAGGTTGTTGTTGTTGTTGTTGTTGTTGTTGCTGCTGCTGTTGCTGTTGTTGTTGCTGCTGTGAATTAATTTGCGAGAGGCCATTTTGCGACGCTCTGCGTTGAAAAAGTTTGATATGAGGTTGGGCCATTCTTATGGTTTCAGAAGCAATAGACCTCTGCTATGCGTCACGTTGGTTGCTTGCAGGATCAAAAAAAAAATTGCAAACAATTTTTTGAAATTTTAAATTTAAGATAAAAAAACGCTACCCGCCCTCATGCAAGCCCCAAATACGGAAACATGCGTATGTGTGTGTCTCGGCAACGATATGACTTGCACTGAGACAACGCGAGAAGCAAACCACAAAGCTCTTTATGGTGTGAACGGTCTCAATATTCTCTTCTCTATAATATGGCTCGCAATTTCTGCCGGGGTGATTAGCGAGACATTTTACATGCTGCTCTTCCCAAAGATTAAAATGTGCGGCATAATAAATATAGTCCTTTCGGTCCTGCTGTTCCTGCTGTCAATCCTGGGCATTGCCGGGACTCATGCTCGAAACAAGGTGGCAATAATGTGGTGGCTGCTGCTAATGGCCGGGCTGTTGGCGACTGAGCTTATATTTTCAATCAATTCAATGGGCTACTTCACCCCTGAGGAGTACGCGATCAATGTCGATTCGGAGTACTTGCTTAACTGGGAGCTGCTTGTAGAAACTGCAAAGTCGGAAGTGGCAGATGAGTTGGCGGAAAAACCAACTCTGGACTGGTTGCAGGCCACCCAGGTGGCCGGGGCGTGCTGCGGGTGGTTGGACGCGGAGAGCGAGAGCGAGAATCCGGACCTGTTGGACTGCAACGTTGACAAATATGATTTGACTTGTGGCGAGTATTTCGAGCTTAACTTGGATATGGCCACTGGGGGGTTTGAGTCGATTGCACTAACGTTTGCAATCTTGAGTTCGCTCATGGGAGTGGCGAGCTTCGCTTTGGTGTGTCGGCTCAAGGAGTTCTACCAGAGCGAGCAAATTGATTATGGTGACTTCATTAAGGTCCCTTTCAATCAGGTTAAGAATGTCGACGATTTGATAAAATAGAATTTAAAATGGAAGGAATGTGTTTGGGTTTTGTTTGATGCTAGCCAGCTTTAGAAGACAAATTTAATTGATTGAATGTATCATTTGGACACAAATGTTTTTATCACCTGGACACAAACGCATACACAAGGTATACCAAATATTATAGAAACTAAACCAAAAAGCAAAAAATTCAGGCTGAAGGGAGTGAGGGAGAGCAAGTCGATGATCTCAGCACAGGCTCCACTCCTACGGGCAATGTCGAGGGGAGTTTCGCCTTTATTGTCTCGTGTGGTGAGGGCCTGTGGATTCAACCAAATCGAATACACGCCCACATCGGCAAGAGCATGTGTGTGTGTCTGAGCTTTCGCTGCGAGCCAATGATGTGGCAGTCGTCCATGCTTATCTCTCTCCTTGTACTTTCTCCTGAGCAAATCTTTGTCCCAATGGGCCATGTCTCCATACACAATGGGCCAATCACGCGTCTTGAACCAAGCATGGTGCTCATTTACAGGCATACAGGATCAGCCTTGAAAAAATCCAAGAACGGGAGAGGGGGGGGGGCAAGTAGGATTGGGGATATGCTAATGGTCTTTTTTGGGGTGATCTGGTATTTTGATGTTGAGCAAATAGAATGCTATAGCATAGATGTAGTATATGTGATCAAGTTATAAGACGAGAATTTTACAATTAAGTCGCCCCATCACCCCTCCTCCATTCTCGACGATACTTCTTCATGAATCACAATCAGCAGAATCATTTTGGTCACTCTGGTGACGAAAGCTGGAGGGCCGGTCATGTTTATCAGTCCAACATCAACGACTACAACACGAGCTATCGTATCGATTTCCAAGAAGAGCAGAAGCCAGCCAAGCGTGGTAGATACGGAGAGCCTGTTTTTGTTCAAATGGACCAGGAGCTCCCAAACAATAACAATCAAAGCAGCAGTAGTGACAGCAGCTATCCACCCCCCTCTCAACTACGGCCCATGCAGCCAACTTCCCAATCCACAAGCGGTCAATACCAACACCCCCAACAGCAGCTACAGCAGCTATCCCAACCACCCCCCAAGCTACAACGCAAACAAAAAAACAAATACTCTTACCCTCCCAACAACAACAATTTCAGCATCCAAAAACCCAAGACAGTCACCCCTCAGTGGTACTGTGAATACCACTGCACGGTGAAGGAAATCCAAGAAAACGGTGCCGTCCTGACGTTCCCTGACCACGACCAGGAAGGCTTCTGCCACATTACTAAGATGCACCTCCCACACATGGGTATCCCCATGGAAGAATCAATGAGGGTTGGCGAGACTCACTGGTGCACTGTTATCGAAATCAGCCTAAACGAGGTTACCGCCAAGGTCGAAATCCAATTGGAGAAGTGTGTAGGGGGAGGAGGAGGTGAGCGTTTCGGCAGGGGACCAGGACAAGGACAAGGGCAAGGACAAGGACAAGGACAAGGACCGGGAGCGCAGGATTTGGAGAGGGGGGTGGGGAATAATGGGGGACAGTGGCAGCAGCCACAATTTCAACAGCAGCAATTTCAGCAACCGCAATATCAGCAGCTGCAATTTCAGCAGCACTACCAGCCGCAGCAGCAGCATCAGCGTCAGCAACAGCAATATCAGCAAAACCAGCACCAGCAACAATACCAACAACAGCAACAATACCAACTACAACAGCCGCAGCAACAACAACAGCAGTGGCAGCATCAGCAACAAAGTAATAACAACAGTGACAATTTCAACCCCCGTCCCAATAACAGCAACAACAACAACAATAACAATAACAATAACAATAACAACAACACTGACTACTTCGGTGGACAGCAGCAGCTACAGCAGCAACAAAACCGTTCACAACGACCAAATGATGGACAAAATGAGGCTCGAATGCTTTCAGCAAGAATCACCAATTTGAAGAAAAAGCAGGATGTGTCAGGCCTGCTGAAACTGTATGCTCAGAATGTCGATAATGTGAATACAATTCACCTCGCAAACATCTACGGAACGCTTGCTAAAGAGGTGCGAGGGTCTGATAATGTCGAGAAACTCAAAACGGACGAGACATTCAAAGGGCTGTTGGAGAGCACAATCGAAAAGTTGCAGAGTACGCCGAAGTGGTTTGACGTTCGAGGGATAGCCACCATCACGCATTCTCTCGGAAAGCTGAAGATCTTCGATGAGCGGTTTTTCAATGAGATCGGTTGCTCGGCATTTGCGAAGGCCGGGCACAAGGCCGAGGCGTTGTTCAAGGCTGTGGCGGCTCAGCACGGACGATTCGTTAGAGACGGAAACGAGCAGGAGGTTACGAATACACTGTGGTCCTTCGCGATTGCGGGATGCTTCGACGAGGGGAGAGGCTTGGTTGAGAAGCTGTGGAAGAGGGCGTGTGACGGTCGGCTGCAGTTCAACGACGAGAACCTGCAACAGCTCGCATTGTTTTATGCCGCAGCTCAGATCGAGGAACCGAATCTCAACCTTGAGCCACCGCCCAAACCCCTTCTCGACCAAATTGAAGCAGCAGCAGCAAAATCAAACGTAACCGTGTCACAAGATCAAGAATATGTCTCCAGCACCCTGACCGAGCTCAACATCGACCACAAAATGGAGGTTTCACCGTTCGAGAGCAGCAACGTCAATTTCAACACCTCCACCATGCTGAACATCGACATCATGATTTTCACCAAGAACGAGAACAAAAAAGTTGCCATTGAGTTCAACGGACCGAGCCACTACTTGCGATGCGACGGACAAGATTTCGAGAACGGCACAACGAAGTTCAAACTAAGGCTGCTGGAAAAACTAAATTTCACCGTGGTGAGCATCCACTGGGACGACTGGCGAAAGGCGAGAAAAGATTCCAACACGGAGAAAGACTTCTTGCGCAAAATTGCTAAACTAAATACGAGTTCCATTCAGATCAAAGATTAACTTTTAGTTTCTTCCTTCTCCTTCTCCTTCACCTTCACCTTCTCTAATTCCTTCTCCTTCTTCTTCTTCTTGTTCGGCTGCTCCTGGTGCTGCCTCTCCTCGACCACTGGCGCATTCTTAATATCCTCCAACAAATCAACCTCGCCAACCATTTCCCTCTTCCGATAGACGCAAAAGTACTTGATGCTACCCGCACACCCCTCCCCCCTAGCGACCTTCTTCCCCTCCTCTGTCTCCACCCTCATCGCCGCCACGCACTGGTCGGCGTCGTTCTCCTCGTCCGTTCGCCTCTCGAACCACCGGTGCCTTTCCAGCCGCTCCTCGGTCCACTCGTGCAGCTCCTTGACGTCGGTGATGCAGTAGATGAGCGCCCCCGGCTTGAGGAAGTAGGCGTACTCGGTGAGGAGCACGTCCGAGACGATGCGCCTCTTGTGGTTCTTGGCCTTAAAGTGCGGGTCAGGAAAGCAGAAGAAGATTTTGTTTAAGGTGTTTTTTTGGAGCCCTGAGGATGAGTTGCGTAGGTTAGTTCAGTGTCATGTCAGTGCGTATGGTGCATGGTGTTATTGGTGCTGCTTCGCTTCGTTGTCTCACAATTGGGAAGCTGCTTCATTGAATTCGTTCGCATCACGGAGGTGTTCTCGTGGCTGGGGCTTGTTTGGGACGAGCTTTTGCGCTCGGCAAGGATGCGGAGGCGTACGTACTCGCACACTGGGGGCGTGGAGTTAATGATGGATTGTTATTTTTGCATTTTCACGAAAATACTCACTCACTCACCTTTTGCCCTAATTTCCATCCCCAAAATCGTTTCCTCCGGACACAAAGTACCAAGCTTTATTGTCAAACCGCCGAAACCGCAACCTACGTCTAGTATGGTCGGGCAAACCGTGCAGTTGTCCTTTTCCTTGTCAGGATGGTTTGGGTAATGGTCAGCGGTCCAGTCATAGCCATTAGGCTTGGAAGGATACTCGAACGTGTCGTTGAACGACAGGGGGTTGCAGTGGGCCCTTGACCGGTAGAATCGCTTCTGCGGCATCTCGCCCTCCTTCGTGATTGGGACCAACTCAGTCGAAGTCCCTTCTGTTGAAGCCAGGAACGAATTGAGGTTGGTTACAAAGCCAGGCTCCGAATGCGGGGTGTGGTTCTTTACGAGGCTGTTGGGGACGGTTGAACCCATTTGTTGGGCGTTACGTTTCATTATTGTGATTTTGTGGCGAGATTATATTTTGCACTTTAATGTGGCGAGGTTGATGGCTCCATAAATTTTCGGGGAGACTTACTCCGCTACGTTTTCCCATTTGCATTTGCATATACATTGGTCACACACATCCAACTCAACACCATAAATGCATACAATCCAGCACAACCGGTCACCGGAAAAGCAACCACTAGCCTTCTTTCTCTTGCTCCTTGTCACCCTCTTCTATAGCCCAATATCGGCCTTTGTGACAGCCGGTGGACCCCACAACTCCCCCTTCTTCGGTGTTTCCTCCCACTCCTCCTCTCCCCCAACATTCAAGAATAAAAGCGGCATTTTTTCAGCAGTCTTGTCAGACAACACCAAAGCCAGTGCTAATGACAGCAACAACAACAACAACAACAACAACAACAACAACAACAACAGCAGCAACAATAATTCCCCAAAATACAGCAACAAACCGATAAAGGCCAACTTTGTTGCCGAAACCAAACTTCCCACCCACCTTGGCGACTACAAGCTCCGAGCATACAGGTGCATCGAGGACGAAGCCCAAGAACAACCAAAAACAATGGGGCAACAGTCGGGGCTCAACAACCCGTTCTCCGGCAAGGAACCCGTTGTTATTTACAAGGACGACGGCAGCGGGGGCGTCTGGAAGAAGCCCAGCGGCGGCGAGGTGGTTCCTGTGCGGCTGCACGACCAGTGCTTCACCAGCGAGGTGTTGGGGAGTCAGCGTTGCGACTGCAAGGATCAGCTCGAATTGGCGATGAGCTACATTAACGAAAATGGCGGCATCATAATCTACTTGCAGCAGGAGGGAAGGGGGATCGGGCTGGCCAACAAAATAGCGGCGTATGCGCTTCAGGACAGCGGCATGGATACAGTTGATGCGAATCTGCACTTGGGATTCGACGAGGACTGCAGGTCGTACGGGGTGATTCCGTCGATCCTCGACGATTTGGGAATAAAGAAAATCGCCCTCTTGACCAACAACCCCTTCAAGGTTGAGAAGCTGAGAGATTTGAAGGTTGAAATTGTCAAAACCGTGCCCATGCTAGTGAACGAACCTGGCGTTCACAACAGGCGGTATTTGCAAACCAAGGTCGATAGAATGAACCACGGCGTTGGGAATGTTGGTGACGAGAACTTGATGAAGAAGATGATGATGGTGGGGGGGGGCAGTACAAGTACAAGTACAAGTATAAGTAGCGTAGACAGTGACATTGCGGTGGAAGGTGTCAGTGCAAACAGCAACGGGTACTGCTTTGGCCGAAATTCGGTCCTATCTGCCGTTCGTGCGATCAAGCGCGGCGAGCTAGTTTGCGTCGTGGACGACATGGAAAGGGAGGTGAGTGAGCGAGCGAGCCTTGAGGAAGACAGCCACAACTAAACTAAACTTACCTTAACTAACCGTAATCATGCGCCTCGCCTCGCTCGGCGCAGAACGAGGGCGATTTGATCATGGCGAGCGACGCTGCCACGGCGGCCACCATGGCAACAATGATAAGGTACACGAGCGGAGTTCTGTGCGTCGCCATGGAGGGCGATCGCATGGACGAGCTTGCCCTCCCGGCTATGGTCGTCAACAACGAGGACCCGAAGGTGAGCGAGCGAGCCTTGATGAAGACGAGAATACTCGCGATGAATCAACACCCGCGAAATGGCTACAGACATAATATAATGGCTACATCCACCACTAAACTAACATTATTCCACTCAATTTCTTTTGACTCGCTTCGCTCGGCGCAGCAAACGGCGTTCAGCGTCAGCGTCGACGGGGCGAAGGAGCACGGCATCACCACCGGCATCAGCGCCAAGGAAAGGGCGGTCACCTGCAACCTGCTGGCGGGTAAAAATACGGTGAAGACGGATCTCGTCAGACCCGGACACATTTTCCCGCTCAGGGCGAGGGACGGGGGGGTGACCGAGAGGGACGGCCACACGGAGAGCGCCGTGGACCTGAGCAGACTCGCGGGACGGCCGCCAAGCGGGGTTCTGTGCGAAATCGTTAGCGAGGAGAACGTTGGCGAGATGATGAGGTTGCCAGAAATGAGAAGGTTCTGCGGGAAGCACAATTTTGTATTGACAAGCATTGTGGACTTAAAACAGTTCATCAAGGAGCGGGGGGGGTTGGGGGCGTTGACCGAGGCCGAGGAGGCGGAGTCGGAGGCGGAGGCGGAGGCGGAGGCAGAGGTTTTGTAATTGATTTAAAAGACTAAAAACCTTCCTGTTTCATAAATACTTAAAGATCGAATCAGGGTTTCAAGAAAACTATACCACACTTTTGGGTCCGTCTCCAGCTCCAGGCTCCTGGATGCACCGGTTCAGTAGCAGCATGCCCTCATGCAAAACCCGCAATTCTGCCTCACTCGCCGCCTCCCTCGTCGGGTGTTTGCACGTCTTCTTGTACTTCTTCCACGCCGACTTCTGGTACTCGGAGGAGCAGAAGTAGCTGGTTTTGCACCGTGCGCACGCTTTCGTTGTGGCGGTCTTGCAGACGTCGCACTTGCGAGTCGGTTTCTTCACCACTCCTCGTCGACGAGTGAGTGAGCGTGAGCGTGAGCGTGAGCGTGAGCGTGGCGTGAGCGTGAGCGTGAGCGTGAGCGTGAGCGTGAGCGTGAGCGTGAGCGTGAGCGTGAGCGTGAGCGTGAGCGTGAGCGTGAGCGTGAGCGTGAGCGTGAGCGTGAGCGTGAGCGTGAGCGTGAGCGTGAGCGTGAGCGAGCGAGCTTTTGCTATTCACATAAAACTAAACCATTATCCCCACTCAAATCAAATCGCTTCGTTTCGCCTCTTCTCTAGAATGGCTATGGAGAGATTTAAAAAAATTGTGATTAGAGTTCTTTATTGAGGACCTCAGCATTGTGAGCATTAGTTTCTTGCTCAATGCGACGAGCATCGAGCAGCTGTTCATTTGTGATATCACAATCGGGGAAGAATGCCGCCTTGAACGCTCGCCGCTTGTAGCACGATGCAAGGCAGGTGGTCGTGGTGGCTCCCATGTCCGCGTGTATCGATATTGCCCCGTCTTTATCGTGGTCACACTTCTCCATTATCGCATCAACTGAGCCAATTATCGTGAGGACTTTACGAGCCAGAAAATTGAGCTGCGAAATTGCATATTCGAGCTCCTCGCGGTCGAGGTTGTTGTTGTGATTGGTGTCGAGAAACTTGGCTGCGCAAGCTATGACTACTGGCCGTGAGATTATGCAGTCTTCAGAGGGGGTGAGGTCGTTGTTCTGATCCACAGCTACACCAATTACAGCCTGAGCGTTCACAAGGAGGAGGCACAGCTGTGTTAGGGGCACGAGTTTCATGCTGAGCAATGGCAGTCTTCTGGGGGTGCAACTCGAGGCCGAATGTTTAGTGAGCTCAATTTTGGGTTAAAATTTAATCTCGCTTTACCATATTTGCCATATTGCCATGCTAGCTCCTCGGCTAGTTCTTCTCCTCCTTCTCCTTCTCCTCAAAAAAATGTCCCTCGTCCTTGGGTACTCTTCCTTTTCTGGTCGACACAGCCCACACCAACGACATATTGTACCCCCCTCCCTCTCCTCCTCCTTCAGGCCAGTAGACAACCTCGACGGTCCTGTTCTCGTCCCTTTCCTTGTCGACGGCACTAAATTCGTAGACAATGGTGACGATGACGATTTGTTCGAAGACGAGGTCGAGGACGACTGGCAAATAGATGAAGATGCAAACATGCGAGTAGCCTCCTACGACAGGGGGTGGGACGAGGATGACGATGCTGGTGTTGATGTTGGAGTTGCTGGTGCTGGTGATGTTGCTGGTGCTGGTGATGCAAACTTCTTCATAGCCGCCTCAACGCTATCCGAAATAGCCCTCGACTACTCCCTTCCCCTTCCCTACCTTGGCGATATCTGCCTCCACTTCGGAGCTTCCCCCCCGCTCGCTTGTTCAAGCAAGCTCGGGGACCTCATCAGCGGGGAGCAGTGCTTCGCCCTCGTCGAGGCGATCAACTCGGTTGATCCGAGCGAGCTCTCTGACCTCTACCACGATGGGACTGTTGCTGACCTCGCACGGTTCCTTCCCACCCGGCTCTACAACGCCGACAGTTATGACGCTGCCAATGACAATGACAGCGACAGCGACTGCGACGAACTACCCCTGTCAGCCGTCATGGAGGTCTGCACAAGGAAGAAGTTCAACCTTCCGTTTGGTGCATCAACTTGCCTTCGAGTTGAGCAAGTCGAGTACCTGGAGGACTATTTCGGCGGACTTGCCGATCAGGATGAGTACGAGAGCGAAGAAGAATGAGTGATGCGTATGAATAAATGTATTATGGAAAAGTAAAAATTAGAACATCTTTAGATTCACCCCGCTTCGGCTTCTCCCCCCTCCGTTCAAGTCGCGCTCCTCGTTTTCCTGGTCCTCAAACAATTCGTCGAATTTGCAGAGCAAATTTTCCTTTTGTTTCTTCTCCCCGATTCGGTCGTACAGGCCTTCTAAATAGTCATCTTCCTCTGTCCTGCCATGATCAAAGGCGTCTACCTTCTTCTTGGCGCTCTTCGTTGCGGTTTTCACCAGGTCAGACTGACCAACGAAGACGGCCTTTAGATTCGGTGAGCAACTTGTTTGCGAAACCTGAATTTAGTTTAGTGGGTTAGTTTTTGTGTCACAACTTGTGATGATTGGTGTTGCTGGTTCGCTTCGTTCGCTCGCGGCTCACCTTGATTCGCTGTTCAATTGCTTGTCGCAGCGTGGGGTACATGTTGAAAATATCGGCTCCCCGTAAAGATAATAAACAGTGCGTGCCAGTCTCCTCCTCGTTTCCGCGCAGATCAACGCTCGTGACCATTGTATTCAGCAGCAGCTGCGCCGAGCGAAGCGAATTGAGTGGAATAAAGTTAGTTAATATTGGCTCGCTTCCACAAAAACCCCCCCCGCTTTCGCTCGCTCGCTCGCTCACCCTCTCGAGCACCCCAAGACACTCGTCGAACGAAATACAATTATTCTGCAGGTTCAAGCTAACCGAGAAAGCCTTCGTTTTACACAGTGACCGCAGCGACTCGTCGACGGTGGTCAAAAGAGCTGCCGCCTCCGAATTTGAACTTGCGAACCCCGCCAAATTTATCTTGTGCACCACCTTCAGAGCCCCGTTGACCAAGGTTGTTTTCTTGGTGTTTAACTTTGGCACGCGGCGTGACCGTGACGGGGCGGATGAAGGTCGGACGCGGATGCTGCCCGCCGCCGCTTCCTTCCTCAGCTGACTGGCCGAACTGTTGCCCCCGGCGTTTCTGAAGTAAAATGGATCGCTGTTGTGAAACTTCTCTGCTGTTCTGTTGGGTGTTGCTCTATTTCTATTGGGTGTTGCTGTTGTCTCGGGCTGTCGGCTTCGCGAACAGTCGTCGTCGAGCCGCTTCACGGCTTTTTCTAGCTCCTTCTCGTAGCGCTTTTTGTTCTGAGAGACATTTGAAGAAAATTCAAGCTTTTTGAAATTGGAGAAAGCTGCCAGCAGGTTTGCGAGGAGCTGATCGCTTGTCGCTTCTTGAGCTTGCGCTTGCTCCTGTTCCTGCTCCTTGTTCCCCTCGCCGCTCGAAGGAGTGCTTGTGGAAGGAGGAGAAAAGGAAAAGGGAAAGGAGGAGGCTGAAAAAACTTTTGCCGAATTCGGCCTCTGTTTTGCTTTTGCTTTCTCTTCAAATTTCCTTGGGCCAGACTCCACCGGGCTGGGCTTCGGAGGTCGCCATCCAGGGTCTACCACAGCAGTTGACCAGTCGTCGTAGTGCATTGCGTACGGGTTCAAGAACACTGGTTGCGTAGGATGCATTGCAGCGAGTTTCAGCTCAGAGTGGATTTGCTTTCGGTAGCGCTCCTTTACGTTGGGGGACGCGGTTCGGACGAGTTTTTTCTGCTGCTCGGTGATCGAAACGAAATGATTGTAGTGGTTGTTCTGACGTTGCTCGAATTTCAATTGTGAAAGACCGAGAATTGAGTTGGGGTTGGGGACTTTTTTTATTTGATCACATGATGGTGATTTCGAGTTGGAGGAATCTGGGAGGTGAAGTGTGGGCATGATAAGTGACAGTGATAAGTGTTTTGCCGTGAGGATAAATTTAGATTTGCACTTCAATGGAAGGAAAAGGAATCTGGAAAATCGCGAAATAATATTTTAAAATTCAGAAAATCAAAAAATTTATTCCAACTGCTGTGCTGCTAACAACAAACCAAGAACGAACAATATGTTGTTTTCAGCCATTAATACTTTCTCCCACTTCTCCCAAGAAGAGAATGATGCAATAATTCGGCTGCAAGCTATTGCAGCAGCTTTCGACAAAAGCAAAAACACAAAGAAGATGATAACTGCCTCACCCCTTGCCCAGGGCAAGAAGCTTATTGCCACCAAGGGCCAAAATATGACCACTGGGTACTACTCCACAAAAGTTCCCATCGGTTTGCTGGATCTCCACAACTTCATCTTCACCTCCACAAGAGAAGAAACTGGCAACTACATTGATAGGTCGGTTGAGGAAATCAATGACCACCACTCTATCCGCTACCTAGCCAAGGCATTCCCCAATCCAGTTTATGACCGCGAGTTCCACACGTCCGTCATCACTAAAGTTGAAGCCGAAAAGATCGTTATCGTCAGCGTTCCCTGCTTGATCGAAGAGAAGGTCAAAGAAAGGCCGCTCCGCACCGACCGAGTTCGAGCGGAGACTCGAGCAATGACCATCCTGACAAAAATCAGTGATAACGAGACCCGACTCGACTACTACGCCGAGTTTGGATTCGGAGGGTACATCCCACGATGGGTCATTAACCGTGAACTCCCCAAGATAATGAGCGCGCCCACAAAGTCGCAAGAGCATTTCCAACATCAACGAAAACTCAACCAACTCACCGTAGAGGACGGGAAGAACATGGGAATAATGCTGATGATCAAGAAGAAGGGGGATCGCGTGGAAAAGCGGTTGGAGGCGTTCTTTTCCAAGAACGAGGCGCTCCAGCAATTAAAAACCACAAGTTTCCCCCAACTTGAAGGCATGATGCTCGCCATCTTGAAAAACATACTCTTCCACAAAAAGGCAAGGCAACAGCAAAAACGACGAGATGGAAACAAAGTGGCAGTTTCGGGACGTAGCGACAACATTCTAAACAATCTTACTGAGGCCGAGGCAACGAAGATTGGGAGATCGTTCGCGCTCCTGCTGCTCACGACCACAGAGCCATCGGCGGCCGTCGACGCGTGGAAATTGGACAACCAGGTGTTGGTGCCACTCTTTGCAGAGCACGCGTGGTTCGAGCCGATGATCAACACGATCGCCAAGCAGCTCTTGCAGCTCTTGCAGCGTAGTAGTCTAGGACTGAAGTGGAGGGTGGGCTTGGGGGCTTTTTTGTCCATCGGGTGAGTAACAAAACAAATGCGAGTTATCAGCAACTTCAACTAATCAAACAATTAATCTCAGAGACATGATCACGGACGTTTCTGTCATCATTTCATACCTGAACAGCGGGAAAACAAAACAAGCGTACTCTCTCATTGCCATGATGGGCCTTTCAATTTCCCTTCAATTGTTCATTGCATACGTTCAGAACAGAAAGAAGAGCAAATGGGCGATATTTCGGGAATTGTTGATAGTTTTGTCGGGGCTCAAACCGGCAGTGGACGCCTACAGAGTCGCAACGGGATATGAAGATGAACTCAACACGTTTGACCCCCTCACGGATATGAGTCATGGGAAAATCATGGAGTTGGCGTGTGAGAGCATTCCAGGTGCGTCCAGTGACAAATGGGATTCCCGAAAATATTCACATTCTCACACATCAAAATCTTAACTAGGCTCCCTTCTACAGGTCTACGTGTACATTACCAGCCCGAAGAAGACCGCCTTCCATTTGGTGTCCATCCTGATCTCCACGATGACAACTGCATTTGGCAGCGCCATGGTAAGCTTTGACATGGATGTGAGCGTGGCAAACAGGGAAAAAAGTCCCGAGTTTAACGGTTACGTCAAGGACACGAACTTGGAGCGTAGTCTTACCTTCTTGGTGATGATGATGCTCGCCGCTCTCCAAAATTTAAGCAGAACAATCGGCGTGGCCTTGTTGCTCGCCGTGAGTGGCTCAACAACTTTTGTTTTTTTGGGGGCGGAAATGGCTGCGTACCTTGGGTTCAAGATTCTGAGGAATGACTTTGTGACGTCCATACCAGGCCTCGAGGGCACTCTCAAGTACACCGTTGCTCTTGCCTTCCATACATTAATAAAGGTTTTGGCGGATTATACAGGTGAGCGCTATAAAATTGTTCGCTCTAAAGTTTGCCCCTCGCACACATCTCACTCACCCGTTGCTTTTATAAGGCATGATCTTTTGTCGTGGATGCCCCTTAATGGGAGGTTTCATATTCTCGCTCTCGTGCATTCTTGGCCAGGTGCTGCCCTTCGTTGCGCTATCATTCTACTCCACGAGCACTACAGTAGAGAACAAATTGAATCCCCACGAGATCAACATTGCCTTGATAGTACTAGCCTGCTGTTGGGGCTTGAGTGTAATAGCGTTCTTCAGCCTGATAAATCGCAAAAAGATGTGGTCCTTCTACTCGACCAATACAGGGGCGCAATCAATAATTCGGAGATATCGGTTCAGCGACGACCCAGCTATAAAGACGAATGCGATTTTTGCGTTTTATGGGTATTACAGCAGCTTAACAAAGAGCATAAAAGACGAGGTGATCGCCTACATGCACGATAACTGGGCGGAGTGGGAGCGAACACAACCGGAGTGGTTCACCCCTAAGTTCATTTCCTCAGTCGGCGATGAATTCATTCCCAAACGTTCACTACGAGAGTTGAATCGAGCATCGGTTGATGGAGTTCGGGCAAAACGAGAAAGCTTGAATCTGAGTGGGCTTGTTCGAAATTCATTAGGAGGCAGGGAGGCAGCTGTTGCGGACGCTGCGGCTGCTGCAATTTCTGCTGAAGAAAGAGAAAAGAGCCAACGCCGATTGTCGTTGAGTTTGCGAACTGGTAGGTTGTCTAATGAATAGAGTGCAAACAATTTTTTGAAGGAAAAAAATTGTTTTCTCAAATATTTAAATTTGGTTTTTTTTTTCTTTTTTTCTTGTAAAATCTTAAGTAAAATCTTAAGTGAAGTGACAAGCCAAGAACCAAATATGCTAGAAACCAATGATGCTTTCTCCCTAGAAGAGAATGAAGCAATAATTC
>BRYC01000546.1:9582-43921 GCA_030267985.1 Parmales sp. scaly parma | reverse complement strand
GGGGGGGGGGGGGGGCTAGTGAGAGGGGTTGGAGGGATGGGAGAGCAACAAAGATTAGGTGAAGGTTAGGAGGTGATTAGATTGAGCTGGAAGAAAAGATTTCAGTCGAAGCCAACGGGGGTCGATGGATGAGAACTGGGGGGTGGGATGTTTGGTGGGTCTGGGGTGGGCAGGAGTGGATATCAATATCGTAGTGGCTATAAGAGCTGTGCAAGACGAAATGATTTTTGAAAATCGCCACAGAAATTCAACCATTCTAACAACTCAGCAGTCAACTTCCACCCTCTCCCCCCACCCTCCCCTCCTCCTTGTCGGCCCTCTCTCGTGGCCTCTCTTGCAATTTCCCTTCCATAATTTGGATGCCTCGCACCCATCTCCACAGTTTGATAGAAGAGGGCAATTTCCCTGCTGCTCGTGAACATATCGATGAACATATCGATGACAATGAGTTAAGTGTGGACGATTGTGTGCTGATGTGTACGGAGCTTGACGAGCGTGGTCGAACGCCTCTTGCTGTTCTTGCCCAGAAAGCTCAGAGGCATTCACATATTCTCGCCAGTGTTGGTGTGAGTTTGGTGTACTTCAATCCAGAGGCCCTTACCACACTAAACGAGCATGGCGAAACTCCCCTCGAAATTGCCCGTGGGAGTGAAGCCTGTGCTGAGATCATCGGCTTGCTCTCCCTCACTCCCGAGGAAGCTGATTCGTTGGGTGAGAAGGGGATGGACCGCTTGTACGCACCAGTTGCTTATTGGTGGTATGAGATGGCTTTGTGGATCAAATCACGATCGCATGCAGACTGTCACAAGTTCATCGACGAGCACGATGACGAGTTGGTGCGTGAAGTGCTCAAATTCAACAATTCATATCTTCTTCAACATGTTGCAGCTTTCAGCCAGGTATACAGCGAGTCCCTCGTGTTTCTTGCTCTTCGAATGATCCATCGGAACCCCCTTTCACTTACTTGTACCAACCCCCATGGTCTCAATGCCCTCAGGATTGCTCAGCACCCCCAATGCAATGCATGCCTTGAGATCCGAAACGTCCTCCGCCTCACCCCCACACCCCCTTCCCCACCCTCCTCCTCCAATCCCTCCCCACCAAACACCACGAGATCTACGGCCCCTACAACACCGTCTGCCAGTTCATCAAGCACATGAAGTACGACAAGGCTGAGCTGGTCAAAATTGAGGCCGTCCTCAAGCCGACCCACAAGTGCGACGTCTGTAAGACCGCCACAACGAAAGCTTGCGGAAGCTGCCAAACCAGCTACTTCTGCTCCCCCTCCTGCCAGAAGTCTGCGTGGAAGAAGCACAAGAAGACATGCAAACCCCCCACCTCCCCTCCCGCCACCTCATCCTCCCTCCGCACCCTCCACAAGGGCATTGCCCTCCTGAATATGTGCATACAGAGGGCTGGGGCCGGAGATGGACCAACCAGCGTCGTGGTGGAGTTTCTGTTGCCCGGTCCAGCATATTGATTTACATAAACAACCGATTAAAACTCTTTACTTTACTTTTTCACTTCGTCGTGGTGTGTCCCAAACAGAATCAAAACGCCTTCATAATTTCTCGAGCGTGCTGATCAGCAGCGACTTCTCGTCCTTAAACTGTCCGTCCTCCGCCTCTCTCTCCTTGTGAAAATTCTCCAAATAAGCGATCAGCTTGACTTTATTTTGGAAAAGAATTTTAACGATTTCTGGTGGTTTCCTTGGGTTCGCAACGAATACTTTGAAGACGTGGAAAGCTGTTGTTGCCAACCATTGCCAATAAATATTGTATCGTACATTGTTAGTATAATAGCCCCCCTCACCCCCCCCTCTACCCCCACCCACTCACCTTCAAACTGAATATTCCCGCTCCCATCCCTCAACAAATTCATCATGGTCTTCAAGTTTTCCCGCCCACTAATGTACCGCATCATGATCCCAAAGTTGCTCCGATCCAACAACAGCTCCCCAATCAGCTTCAAGCTCAACCTCCGCGTGATGTAGTTCTCGCTCCACAACATCTTCTGGTACTTTTCAAACACCCTTTCGTACTTACTCTCTAAAAACCCAGCCGCTATTTCCTTGTCCCTGGTTAGAAGCTCCCGAATGGTCGCAAATGCGTCGCTCGCAACGTCGAAGTTGGGCATGTGCGCCAAGTCGAAGAACATCCAGACGTGCTCGGACTCGAGAATCTTGTTGTAGAGCGAGGAGATGCGGACGCACTCTCGGATCATCGAGCCGCAGTTCAGAGCCGCTCCAACGTCCTTGTGGTGCTCTATGAGGGGGTGGATCGTGGAAGAAAAGTTGTCGAGAATGTATGTTTCGAAGGAGGGAAGTTTCTGCCGAAGCAAGAAATTGAAAATAGCCGCAAAATCTTTCCGAGCCTCGAAAGGAAGGGACGGTAGGTTTGCTATTAGGCTGGGGAAGAACGTGGGGTTGTTGGTGGTTACTGAGATGACTATTTGTGAGGAGGAGGTGGGAGGGGAGGAGGAGGAGGAGGAGGAGGAGGAGGAGGAGGAGGAGGAGGAGGAAGAGTCGTAGAGGAGATTTTTTATCTTGGAGAGATGAAACGCTATTGATTCTCGTGAATCATTTTGAATTTGGAGCTGGAGCTGGAGCTGAGGGTTTGGCTCAGGGGGGTTTGTAGTTTTAGTAGAGTTGGAAGTGGTTTCTGGATCAGTCATTGAGAGAGTTTGGAGAGACTCTACCGTAGAGGACGCGTCTTGGTTGCTTAGTGTGGCTGGTGTGGCTGGTGTAGCTGGTGTGGCTGGTGACGCTGGTGAGGGCAACTCTAATTTCTTGGAAGTAAGGTCGTAGATCTGGGATGTTGCATTAACAAAAGTCTGGAGAGCGGAATTTGCTTCTGAACACATTTCGTTCGGCCCCAGCGAATTTTTCCGCCCTAGCTTTCGAAAAAGAGCTGCCATGGGCGGGGCGGCAGGCAGAGGTTAAGTTGTAAACTTTATAAATTTGCTTGGCTTAGGTTGTTCATTCAATGAACAAACATCAATGCAACAAAAAACCAATCAAGTTAACGAAATAGTTTACAGGCGCTATTTACCCCAATGCCGTCCAAACCAGGGAATGGTGATGAATCCCGTAACCGAGACATAAAAGCAACAATTTTCGCCCCAACTTTCGACAATAAATTCTCTCTTGTCCCAATCTCCATCGAAGCAATGACTTTGTACGTCACCACCACTTTAAACGCATTCCTCGGTTTTGAGGACGACATAGTTATAGGTCTCATAATCAACAACTTGACCAAATGCAGGAACGACCACGTTCGGGGGTTGGAGGGGATTGACCCAAAATCAATAGCACTTGATCTCGAAGGTTTTCTCGGGAAGGAGGAGGCTCTCTCGTTTGTTGGCGTGATGTGGGAGGAGTTTCGAAAGATGTCTGCCTCGATAAGTGCGAGTAATGCGGTCAAGGAGGTGGTGGCAAAATACAAGAAGGACAAAACTGCATCAACCATAGCAGGTGAGTGAGTGAGTGAGCGAGTGAGTGAGCGAGCGAAGCATGCCGGTGACGTGTTTTGGCCCGATTCAGTGATTCGTTTTATTTTGCGATTTTTCTTTTTCTGGCGTGCACATCACATGATATGACATGACGTGACAGTGAGTGAAGCGACTAACCCACTTTTGCTCTTGCACCAGTCCCAGCACCAGTCCCAGCACCAGCAAAAGTAGATTCCTCTGGGAAAGTAAAGAAGAGTCGTTGGGGAAATAGCAATGACAGTAAAAACAATAGCAATAATAACAATAGCAATAATAACAACAACAATAACAACAACAATAACAACAATAACAACAACAATAACAACAACAATAACAGCAACAATAACAGCAATAGCAATGACGGCAACGACCGTCCTGCCAAGCGCCGTAAATCTCGTTGGGATGCAGACAATAACTCGTAGGTTTTTTGCTCACTCTCTCTACTTTTGCCTCATTTATCCTACCCTCTACCCCTTCAAAGGCTCCTCTATCTCGTCCCCCCAAATCGGAAACTGGCTCATGTCTGTTGCGCTCTCCTTCCTTGCTTGCTCCAGCAGCGCAAACCTCTCCTCGATCCACCCCCCCCCCTCCCCGGGTGACATCTGAATCACAGTCTCCATGGGTATTTCGAATGTCGTGCAATGATTCACCGGCTCGTTCCTAAAATAAGCGACCAAGCACTGAATGACACTCACGTGACTAACAACAAGCACTGGAACCATTTGTTGCTCCATATCGATTATGCTTCCCTCCAACCTTTCCACCAGATCCTTGTAGCTCTCTCCGCCGGGGAACCTCGTGTAATACGCGTCCTCCGCAAGCTCCTCGTAGAATTCTGGGTCTTTCTGTTTGATCTCAAACAATTCCATCCCCTCGTGGTCGCCCTTGTCGAGCGGATTTAAGCTCGAAAACTGTTCGACGACGTACTGCGCGTTCCCATCCAACTGAGCTGTTTGGTATGCTCTGGGCATGGTGCTGCACATGATTTTGACTGGGCAAATTTCGACTGAGGTTGCTGTTGCAGCTGCAATTCCTTGCGCTTCGCTCACGCTCGCGTGGCTAGCGTTTAGCTGCTGGCACTCGACGGCGTGATCTACTTCTGTGAATGTTGTTGTGAATGTTGTTTTCTTTTCAATTTTTTTGAGTGGGGTGTGGGCTGCCAGTCCCGAATCCAGAATGACGTCCTTGCCCTTTTCCTTCCTTTTGTCTCGCTCTTTGCTGTGCGATCGACCAGCCCTGCCTAATGTGTTTTAAACCGCCGCCGCGCCGAACTCCTCTGCTAAATCAAGCTCGAAATCGCCATCGATCCCGATCCCGATTCCCCCCACACTTTCCCTCTCACTCTTGGTAATGAAAGAATCGACCTCATTCAAATAATTCTCCCTCTCTGTCCTCCAAATACCCGATTTCTGCGTGACGAAGTGGCCGAGAGCATTGGCCAGCTCTTTCCCCCTGTGGTTTAGCTTCGAGTTGCGAATCTGCGCCGAGCAAAATGAAGCGAGGTGCATTTTCAACAAAGCACGAGAGCAAGAGTGGGTTAGTCGTCGTCGCTTCTGCGCATGGTCGCCCTCCCCCCGTGTCCAAATCTGGGCGTCGAAAACCTCCATACGATGGAGTTACGGTCGATCCAGTGATTCACCCTTTTTTAGTTTTATTCGCTTCGCTCGCGGCTCGCTCACCTTCACACTCCTCACCGGGTCCTCCGTTTCGCCGGCCCGAATCAGCCATATCGGCCTCGAGCCAATATTCCAAGCCATCAGGCATGGCAAAATTGTTTTTGACACCCTTCCATAAATGTTATTGCACATGATTTTGCTACTTAAGTTGAAGACCTTGATGTAGCTCATGTCGTCATCGCTGATTGTCTCGTACTGCTTCTCGTAGTTTTCAACCCGCTTTGACAGGTCGTCTAGTGCATCCTGGGTGCTCATGTGAGCGAAGTCCGGGCTGTGCTTAACTTTGAGAAGATAATTTTCCTCGAGCACCTGCAGAGGGTTGAGGGTTAGGAAAGTAAAGTGTATTCGCGTGTGAGCGAAGGCAAACGAGCGTGAGCGAAGCAAGCCGCGAGCGAAACGAGCCAGCAACACCATACACTAGTTGTGACTAGCTCGTTTCAAGGCTCGCGCTCGCCAGCAACACCATACACAAGTTGTGACTAGCTCGCTCCGCTCCGCTTCGCTCCGCTCGCACCTGCTCGTCGTCGCATATGCTTTCCACAAAAACTACACCGATTTCGCTTCCCTCCCTTGCCTTGCACATCCTGAGAATCATTTGCCGCCGCTCGTTAGTGCTATTGGTTGCGTCGAACACCGCAATGCTCGAGCCTAAATTTTGAGATCGCGAATAGCTCGACGATGGTTTCCCCCCCCCTCCTCCACTGCTGCTGCTGTTCGTGGGCGAGTTCATATCACTACTCCCCCAGACGTCGTTCCCATCGTCCTCGTCGAACCAGCTGAACATGTCCTTCAGCGCGGCTTTTGCGAGAGACTCTCGCAGAAGTTTTGCCTCCTTATTTTTCGAGTTGAAGAATTCAGCCGCATCCAGTGGGGTGGACTGAGGGGTGGTGTTGGAGTTGGAGTTGGAGTTGGAATTGGCACTCAAGTCGGATCGTGAATTGTTTCGGCTCAGCCCCTCCGTGGGAGAAGACAAATCGTTTCTACTCGAACTCCTCGACAAAGCTCCTTCAGAGTTGTTTGTGTCACACGAATCACTTCGTTCACGCCGGTACTTTCCAACGTTGAAGATCTTAACACGGTTCCCACGCCACGTGAGGTACGATTCAAGCTTCCTGGCAATGAAGGATTTCCCGCGGCCTGGTAAACCAACCAACACTAAGACCAACTTTCCTCTGGATGGTCCAACTCGTGTGAGTGCAGTGCGGGTGAGAAGCAGTTGTGAGGTCCCTCTAGACTTCTGTGTCGATGACGTAGAGTAATAGCTTGATAAATTGGGGCTGGACATGGCGCGCTAGTTACAAAAAAGAGTAAAATTCTTCACGATCTCACGAGTGAGACAATTTTAAAAAATCGGTTCAAAAATTTAATACAACTGGCGAAGCATGACGTCATCAGCCAAGCCAAAGCCAAAGCCGGCAAACAATACCAAAAGCAAGCCGATCAAATCGAATCTTCCTCCTCCTCAAAAGCGTGTTGCTCGTATCTCGTCTCATGGGAAAGATAAGAAAGGTGATATCATATCCATTTAGCCCCTCACTATGCTACCATCCCTCCTAACCCTTCTCCCCCCCCCCACCTTCTTGCAGCTTCAATTCCACCCCTCCAAACCCTTTACACTGATATTTGCCAGAAAGTGACCCCCCCTATGACTGTGGACAAGCATCTCATGGAGTCCCTCTCCTCCTCAACAAATCCAAACCCTGTGTTTGAGATCATTGCAGACAATTACTCAAAGAACGACATGCTCGGGCTTGTTCGCTTCCTTTCTCTGTCTGAAGTTGCCAAACTCTGTGGTGGTGTATCTTTCAAGGATAGCACTAGGGAGAAGTCTGCTAAATCATCGAGCTGTGCTCCGGTGTTTGCGACCAAATCCAAATCAAGTTCAAAATCTAAATCACCACCCCAAACCCAAACCCAAACCCCCACCAAGAAAGCCAACTCCCAGAACCAATCCTTTAGTTTGAAAGACCGCCCCCCAGCGGAGTTCATTCGCTCCCTCGCGAAGCTACTGATGAGGGCTCCCAATCTTAAAGTGTTGCTGATATCAAATATCAACCTTAACAAGAAGGACAGCCAGCTCCTTTCCAAAGGCCTGCGGGCCAACAACAACTGCAAGCTTAGCAGGTTAGTTTCATTCCGTCTCCGCTAGCTTTGTGCGAAGCGACTAACCCACTCAATTCGTTTCGTTTTCGCACCTTCTTCGCTCGGCGCAGCATAAGCTTGATCGACCTTCCCCTCGGCGATGCGGGCTTCGCAGAGTTCTCCCCGGCTCTTTCCCACTCGTCTGCCATGAGCATCCGAGTGGTAAACTGCAACCTATCGGACATGTCTGGCCCGGCCGTTGCGAGCATAGTCAGGGCCCACGGCGCTCGGCGTGACGAGGCGGTTTGGGCCGGTGGGCTTCGTGGGGATAGGTGAGATGATTAGAGTTGCTAAAATCAGTCATCAATCATCCATTAGCTAACCCCCCTCCCATTCACATCCCCACTCCTTCCACACAGAGTAATTCCGCACTCCCAAGACTGCCCGCCTGAAATTCCGTTCCTGGGAGTGCTAGTTTTTGACGTTTCCCTCAACCGGTTGGGGGACATTGCGGCGCAGTACATGGCGGAGACGCTTAAGAACGACAACTGGCTGGTGGGTCTGAATTTTGCGGGCAATAACATTAGTGACAAGGGGGGTAAAATGTTTGAGGGGGGCATCAAATCCAACACCTTTTTGCGCCGCCTTATTTTGAAGAGCAATAGAAGCATAAGCGCGGGGGTGGAGGGGCGGATCGGCACGCTGGTGGAAGACGTCGAGAAGAGCGAGGGAGGAGGCACCTGTGCCGCGGCTATCCATGACTTGGTGGTAAAAGCGTTCAAAAACTGGAGCAAGTGGGATAGTGTTGTGACGGCTGCTTCCGCGGAGGAGGAGGAAGAGGAGGCGGACATTCCTCCACCGGCACCGGTGTTTAGTAGTCTGGCGGTGAGCCCTCCGATACCTCCTAGCCCGTCAAAGGAGATGCAGGCGAAGGCTAGTAAATTGGGGGTGAAAAGGGGGGCGTCGTCGTCTCCAACAAAACCAAAATCAGCCCCCAAACCAGCACCAAAACCAGCACCAAAACCAGCACCAAAACCAGCTACAAAACCAGCACCAAAACGAACGTTTACTACTGTTACGACCAAACCAAAGGCTGCACCAGCAGCAGCTTCCAAACCCAAACCAACACCAAAAACAAAGTTATCGCCCAAGCCCAAGCAAAAAACGTTGGTGACCGTCAAGGTACCTAGCCCGGCAATTTCCAGAACTACTCCTACACACACCTCACCTCCCCGAAGAACTAAGCCCACACATACAACAAAGTCCAACCCCTCTTTGTCGGAGAAGAAAGACAAGGATACCTTGGTGAAGCTAGAGACCATGGTCGACACAATGCAGCTTGAAATTGACCGGTTGGAGTCTAAATTGGCCGCGGCTGAGAAGCCGCCGGCAAAGAAAACGAGGATGTCTCCGACGGTTGGCAAAAAATCCAAGTCACCAACAGCAACAGCAACAGCAACAGCAACAGCAACAGCAAAGATTCGTTTGGTCACCTATTGCCAAGGCCAATCGAATGATCCGGAGCTGATGAGGGAAATTTCTAGTGCAGTGGCTAACAGACTCAAGGAGATCTGGGCGTTGGAAGACTGAACGTTTAAATGCTAATTGTATCTTTTGCTGTTTAAAACTTCCACGCTTTGGAGTTACGGCCGATCTAGTCACTTTTAAACAGTAAATTAAATTACAAAATATCCCTAGCCCGTCCCATTGCCTTGAGGGATGAATATATTGTTGTTTTCTTAGCGCCGCTCTTGTTGCTGCTGCTGTTATTGCTATTCTCTTTGTCCTCCTCCACCCCCTCCACCCCAATCCCAACCCCCAAGCTCTTCCTTCCAGCAACCTGGACAATTCTCCGACCTGTAAACGGCCTTTCTTCGCCGTCTGTTCGCTTCCTCTTTGTTGGCGTCGACTGGCTCATGGCTCCTCTCGGCACCACCTCTGCTTCCATTTCGTCGGGGTCGTCGATTTCGATTTCGATTTGTTCTAGCAGCGCTTCACCCGCAGCAGGCGGCTGCGGTGTGTCCAAGCACATGTTGTTCAGTCCAGTGCTGGGTGTTGCAGCCACTGCCGCCCTACCTCCACCTCCACCTCCACCTCCACCTCCACCTTCACCCTGCACGTCGGCCAAGTGCGCCTGAAGTTTCAAAACCAAAGCTTTCTGCTCCAACAAATCTCTCCTATCCTTTTCCGCTTTCCTCCTCTGCTCCTTCACCTCTCCTTCCGCCTCGCTCTTCTGCTTCTGTAAATCCGTGATGAAGTCCAGCATGACCCGCCTGCTCTGCGCCATGTCCATCACCCTGCTCTCCAGCGCTCCCACCCTGTCCTCTACGGGCGCGTTGTCGTCGAAGCCGCTGGCAAGCACGCTCTCGTGAGCGCTGATTTCACTAATGTCACTCATGTCCATTAGCGAGTTGCTCTCGCTCCTGTGAATTCTCGGGAGTTTCTCCTTCATGGGGCTTGGTCTACTCTTTTTACTCCTCGGTGCGAAGAATTCATTGTCGTTGTCGTTGTCGTTGTCACTAACTCTTATGTCTTCTTCCTCCATCACAATTTCGCTGATGTCGCTGTTATTACTGCTGCCCAACACGCCCTCGTTGTCGAACTTGCTACAAACGCTCGACACGCTCTTGTCTTCGCTGATGGCGCCCATGTTCATGTTCACACTTGCGACGCTCGCCCTCCTCCTTCTCAAATTGTTTGAGACCGACGAGTGGCTGCTTTTGCTCCCGCTTGCACTGCTCGACCTTCGCCTTCCCCCGCCCCCACCCACCCCGTTATTGCTAAAGCTCACGCTCACATTATCATTCTCACTCTGCCGCCGCTTGGCGTACGACCTCCTCGTTCCAGGGCAACTATTTGTCGGGCTAAGTGCCTGCTTCGGTTTCCTTGGCTTCCCCCTCCCTCCCCCTTGGTCGTCCTTGACCTGATTCTGCGCCGAGAGACAATAGTGAGTTTTTTTTTCCGTCGCACTCTTCTATCGCTTCGCTCGCTGACTCGCTCACCTTCAAATTCGTCAGCACGTCCAGCCCGTTATCGGGCAATATCGGACAATTACCACCAAGCATACTCTGCAGTGCCTCCACCTGCTTCTTCAGCGAGTCATTCTCGCAGTCCTTCGCCTCTTTCTTCTGCTTCAACATGTTCTTCTCCCGCTCCGGCCAGGCCACGCTCTGCTCCCTCAGCCTCACCACCTTGGGGTCGATCTTCATGCACTTGGCTCGGTTCGCGTACTTGAGCGTGTTGTGGGAGTCCTCGAACATGTCGTCGCTCGGGTTCACGTTGGCAATGATGATGAGCTTGCACTGGCCCTCCAGCGACGACTTTAGCAAGTGCGTGAGCTTCGAGTCCCGGTACTTGGCGTTCTTTCGGGTGGAGCCCTGGGCAAGGGCGTTGATGCAGTTGGCAAGGGCCAGGAGGGAGCGGTTGATGTTTGCTCCTTCTTGGAGTCGTTCTCCTGTGTTGTGTTGTGTTGTGTTGTGTTGTGTTGTGTTGTGTTGTTGTATGGGTGTGGGTGTGTGGGTGGGTGTGGGTGTGGATAATGAACTTGTTAGATTTCTGCATGCAAAACAACCCCCCCACACACACTTACCCCTGTTGTTCGTCTTCCCGGCCCTCTCACTTCCGGCCAAATCAATCAAATTCACTCGACTCTCGCGCAACACGTTTTTGCCCTTGCTGTTATTCCAGGTCTGCTTCAAAATGATCTGCAACACGGCGTGGCTTCTACTCGACACGTTGTTGGCATCCGTGGCGTGGGTTTTTCGGTTGCCGTTGCCGTACCTTAGCAGGGACATGACACTGTCAGCGTTGTCCGCCTCCTTTGTGCTCAATCGACCGACTCCAACCAACCCCGCCTTTGGATCTTCCTGCACAGGCAAGTTAATCCCGTTCGGCTCAAGCAAGTCCCTAATCTTCTCGTTGTACACCTCCAGAAAACTAACCGATAGCTTCCACTGCTCATTTGGCAGCGTGGCTTCCTGCTGCTTCTCCTTCAAACCTGTGAAAATGTCAATTAATGTCAGCGGGATGATGCCGCAAATCGAATTGCTGCCCTCAGCACCCGTCGCCCGCTCGTTATCTATTCTTTCGCTACCCATCATTGTGTGCGTTTTACCCGATCCGGTCGCACCGTAGGCGAAAACTGTCACGTTGAAGCCTTCCAGCACACTTGGAATTATTCGCTTGGCGGTTCGTTTGTAGACCTCTTCCTGGGAAATGGTGTCGTCAAAAGCCTCGTCGAATTGGTACTCATTCACCGCGCCCATCTCACTCTTGAGAACGGCTCCAACCCGCGGTGCTTTCGTGATGGCCACAATCTTGTTATCTATCACTTGGCAGCACGACTTTTCGCCCTTCTGCTTCTCCTTGTTGGAAAGAGGTCGGAGGCGAACGGCAACAAGCATATTGTTGCCCGCCATTGTTGCAGTGGGCTTCATGGTAGTTGTGGTTTGTCTTGTGGCGAAGCGAGGATGATCCACAGATGCAATTTGCGGTGTGTGAGAGGTTCAAATTTTTAAAAATATTTTGAATTATTAAATTTTTTTACAATATTGTAACGAATATGTGAAACGAATCCTTTAATATCACAACTCGTCACGTCCAAAAGAGAACATTGAACGTCGTAAAGCCCACTGGCAGACAAATTCCGAGGTTCCCCAAAAAATTTGCGCAAGCCAAGACTTCGTTTTGTCTCACTCGCAACTTTTCTCAAGTGATTCGCTCTCGCCTATAGTCCGCCTATTAAATTATGAGAGCCAACTTGATAAAGTCCCACCAGCCCACCCGAAAAAGTCCGAAGAAGATCAAGACCAAGCCAGCTTTTGGTCGAAAGAGCTCCATATCGGCAGCTGACCTTAATTCACCTGATGAAGATGTCAACCATTTTGACGATGAGCTGAGCAGCTTTTGGTTTGCGGTGAACAAGTCGCTCAAGGAGCAAGGAGAAGCATTCCAAAAAAAGCCCAAAAAACAGCGCGAGGTGAGTTTCATTCCGTCTCCGCTCGCCTTGTGACAGAAAAGTACCAAAATCCGTGTAAATAACTATTCATGGCTACATCCACTACTGAATTAACCTACTTAACTATTTTTGCTCGCTCACTGCTCTCAACCTTCGTTTAAAATGCGTCTCGCTTCGCTCGGCGCAGGCCGACAAGAAATCTCTCGATCTTTCGATGGAGATCATGCTGAAAAGGAATGGGCGGCGGCCAAGTATTTCGGGGGCGGAGAGTATGATGCTGCCGATCAAAATTGAAGTGCCCGGGCTGTACAACAGCGCCAAGGGTCTTCTGTCCTGGGTGGTTTTGCCTCGCCAGCTTCAAAGAATGGTTGACAGGGTTCCGATAGTTTTGCCAAACCACCCAACAAAATTAAAGTGGGACATGGCATTGGGCGTGCTAATCTTTTGGAGGTGAGCGAACCCTGAGGAAGACGAGAATACTCGCGATGTACTAAATTAACCCACTCAATTTACTTCGCACCTTCTTCGATCGGCGCAGCGTCATTATAATCCCGTTGAGAATTGGATTTGTTCTGACCCTGAGTGAAGACCAGGTGTTCCAGGACTTGATCGTGGACCTGATTTTCGGGGCCGACATACTGCTTAGTTTCCACACTGCAGTGAAGGGGGACGACGACAAATTAATTTTCGACAAATCGATGATTGCGAGAGACTACTTGAAGGGTTGGTTTCTGGTCGATTTCTTCAGCACGGTTCCAATGGACCAGCTGATCGAGATGGCCATGAGCGGGGGGGGGAGTCCGGACCAGCTGAAGGTAATTTTTCGCAACCCATTTATCCCCATCCACCCACGCTAACATAACAATCCAATCCCCCGCTTCCGCTCCCCAGCTGATCAAACTCCTCCGCTTGATTAGACTTTGAAAACTTACCCGCATCTTAAAGCTGGGCAAGTTCCTGAAGAACGTTGACATGGACAGCATCAACCCCGCGGCTTTCGGGCTGTTCTCCCTCCTCACCAAAATTGTGTTCACCGGCCACATCCTCTCGTGCTTCTGGTTCTTCATGAGGTGAGCGAGCGAAGCGAGCGAGCGAGCCTTGAGGAAGACGAGCATACTCGCGATGAATCCGAGCCTTGAGGAAGACGAGCATACTCGCGATGAATCCCGCGACATGGCTACAGACACAATGGTTAGTTACATCCACTACTTTACTAAACATACCCTCTCAATTCATTTGGCTCGCTCGTGCTTCATTAAAAATGCGCGCAATCTCGCTTCGCTCGGCGCAGCACCGACACGATCGAACGGGACGCACGGGACAGCGACTGGGTAACTGAATTCATCGGGACGAACAGCACGCTGGGGTACCAGTACGCGACGAGTTTTTACTGGACGATTGCAACAATGATGGCGGTGGGTTACGGTGATGTGTACGCCGTGAATAGCTCGGAGCGGATTTATAGTATTTTCGCCCAGGTGGTTGGAGCCGTGAGCTTCGGTGCGATGATTGCGACGGTGAATATCTTGGTGGAGAGCAGCAATCCCAGGGGAAGGGCCTACAAGAGTAAATTGGATGAGTTGAAGGCTTATTTAAATGAGCGCGAGGTACCCAAGAACCTTGCCGGAGAAATTAAAACAGCGTTCAAGTACTACATGTCGAAAAAGTCCGTTTTCCCTGAGCGTGATCTGGTCATGGACCTCCCGCAGTCCCTCCGCTCCGAGCTCGTGTCCGCGGCGTACGCAGTGGATATTGAGAAGGTGACCTACTTGAAGGGGGAGGACGAGGGCTACATCAGCCACCTGATGCTGTGCATGAAGCCCTTCACCAACCCGCAGGGGGACATTTTGTTGGAGTACGGGGACGTGGCTGACGAGGTGGTGTTCTTGATGCGTGGGTTGGTGCATCTGACAACGTTCAACGCGAGGGGCGAGGAGGTGCTAGTCGGAATGGTCGGAGAGGGTGAGAGATTTTTTTGTTTGTAATTCTAATCCGCACACTAACCACCCCACCCCTCTCCACTCCACTCCACTCCACTCCACCCCGACCTCTCAGGCGGATTCTTTGGCGACCTAGGCTACCGAAAAAAGAAGCCCCGCGTTGCCCGTTACACCTCCCAGAACATCTGCCAGATGCTGTCAATCAGCCGAGAGAACCTGGACCATGCCAACATGATCTATCCAATATCCGGCAAGCGCTTCAATGAGGAGACCGATAAGAGGTTGGCAACGTTCAAGGAGACCATGGCGTGTGTGGAGGTGCTAACGAGTGAGGGGAGGAAGACGAAGAAGAAGATATTTTTGGATGGTATTCTGGTTGACATTCAGTCCTTAAGCTTCAGCGAGGGTAAAGTAACCATCCGAAAGGGGGAGGAGGGGGGAGCGGGCGAGGTTTTGCGGAGTAACAGAGCGAGAGAAATGTTAGAGAAGAAGAAGGAGGCGGAGGAGCAACAGCTGGCCTCGGCAAAAACAGCCCCCCATTCTCCGATCATTAGCATTCCGAGCTTTAACGCCGGGAGCCCGCTGGATTGGAGGAACCGGTCCGGGAGCGAGGATGGCGAAAACGGGCGATTGAAGAGCATGGTGGGGGGGGGGATTGGGCCGCTGATTAAGAAAATGGCGAGCTCGCCGATACTGGGGGGCAGCAATGGGAACGAGAGCGAGGGTGGTAGCGACGGCAGCGGTAGCGTTACACCCGGCTTGCAGCGGCAAAACAGCTTCAAGACGCGGAGAACGAGCTTAGATGGGGACAGCATTGCCGCAGTCGCAGCGGCCTCGCCAAGCAACAGCAGTTCGAGGGACAGAAAAGATAGCAGAGCAGCCGGGGCGAAATCACCTCTCGCCTTGGTGGAAGTGGTGGACGAGACGTCATGGGACCTGCTCCGGCGCGGCATCATCATCCCCACGCTCCCCTCCAAAATGAAGTGGGACATGTTCGTTGGGGCCCTCATCGTTTTCAGCGTGATCGTCGTTCCCTTCCGGCTTGGTTTTGACATGGCTCCTACTCCCAAAAGGTGAGCGAAGCGAAACGAAGCGAAGCGAAGCGAAGCGAAGCGAAGCGAAGCGAAGCGAAGCGAAGCGAAGCGAAGCGTGCGAGCCTTGAGGAAGACGAGCATACTCGCGATGGATCTCGCGAAACTAACATTATTCCACTCAATTCTTTTTTGCTCGCTCGGTTTGGTTCGCTCTTGCTTCATTAAAAATGCGCCTCGCTTCGCTCGGCGCAGCAAAACTACCGACTTGGTCATCGATCTGATTTTCTGGGCGGACCTGATCATGGCGTTCAGGTGCGCCTACTTTGACGAGGAGCACGACCTGCTGGTGACGATTCCGGCGGAAATTGCCAAGAACTACTTGAAAGGATGGTTTTTCATTGATTTTTTCTCGGTTTTTCCAATAGCCGAAATTGTTGAATTCTTTTTGGTTGACGAGGGAATGTTGCTGGCGGAGCTGGAGAAGGATGGGGTAGGTGGGAACTTTAGCGAAATTGATAGCGGAGGAGGCGGGAGGTTTCTGCAGAGCAAATTGCAATCGAACGATGTCTCGAGCGATTCGAGCAGCAGCCTTTCAACTCTCAAGCTGCTCAAGGTAGTGAGGCTGATTCGGCTTATGAAGCTGGTTAGGCTGCTGAAGCTGGGAACCTACTTAGAGAAGATAGAAGAATACTTCAACTTGAACCCCGCGGCGTTTGAGCTAATCAAACTTCTGCTGCAGGTCACGTTCATCGCACACCTGTTCGGGTGCTTCTTCTTCTTTACGAGTCAGCAGACGACCGAAGGTGAGCGATGAATCACGAAATGACTGCAGACGGCTACATCCACTACTAAACCAACCCACTCAATTCGTATTCGTTTGGCTCGCTTGGTTCGCTCGGTGCAGTCGAGAACAGCTGGTACTACGACATTGGCGTCCACGATCGGAACGTGAGCGACCAGTACATTGCAGCACTATACTGGGCGTTCACGACCATGACAACGGTGGGGTACGGAGATATTGTTGCGGTCAGTTTGGCTGAAAAATGGTACGCTGTGGTAATCATGATGCTGGGAGCTACGGTTTTTGGCTACATACTGGCCAATATTGCAACGTTAATGGGGCAGCTGAACGCTCGAGAGTCGCGCGTGCAGGCAAGAATAAAAAACGTGACCGAGTATTTGAGTGAAAAGAACATTAACAAACTCCTGAACAAGTCGATCCGCTCCCACATCCGCTACTCCCTGTCCCAGCAGGTGAGCCTCTTGTCACTCGGTCTTCGCTTGCCTTGATGAAGACGATAAATATATAAATATATAAATATATACGAGCCACTACTAAACTAACGATATTATTCCACTCAATTCGTATTCGCACCTTCTTTGCTTGGCGCAGAGTGTGTTCGACGAACACGGCATAATTGCCAAGTTGCCGACCACACTCGCCCGCAAACTCTTCTTCCACAACAACAGCGAGATTCTGAAGAGCATCTGCCTTTTCAAGTATTTGAAGCAGACAGGGATAATGATGTACATCTTCGACCTGCTGAAGCCGGCGCAGTTCTCCGACGGCTGCTACATTTTTCGGGAGAATACCGTCCCCAACGACATCTTCTTCGTCGTTGGGGGGAAGGCCGACGTGGTGCAGAGGTGAGGGTAACGAGAGACAACAAAAACCAAACCACAACTAACATTATTTTTAATTTTCGCTCGGCGCCGCCAGCGTGCTGATCGATCGGGTTAGCGAGGAGATGGACGACAGCGACAGCGAGGGGGAGGGGGGGGGGGGCAATCATTCCGCCCCAGGAGCGGAAGCGGAAAATAGAACAAACACCCCCGCCATATCTTCAGCCAAGGAGGCGCTCAACCAAGAGATCAAGGACTTCAGGGGCAACAACTCGGCCAGCTTCTTTGACAATAGCTTGAAACCCGGCGAGGACGAGAGCCTGCTGCAAAACAAGCAGCGCTTGATAGTCAAATGCGCCGAGGTTCGGCCGGGACAAGTGATAGGCTACCTGGGGGTGATGAACAGCGAGCTCAACAAGCACTCGGCCATCGCCCGGGGCTTCCTCGCTGTGTACAGTCTGGGGATTCAGGAACTGGCGAGCACGAGCTACGAGAATCCGTTCATCGCCGAGAAGCTGCAGCACGCGCTGGCGAGCTGCGTTTTTGATCAGAACGAGAGGTTCAGGAAGAAGGGAAACAGGCAAAAGAAGATCAAGGCGGCGGAAATGCAAGTTACGGGCACCATTCACATCAAGGCGTTGGAGGTGGAGGGGCGGGTCGAAAATAGTATGCTTTTAGTTAGTCCAAGTCGAGAAGAGGCGGTGGCAGAGGGGAAGGAAAAGGAGAAGGAGAAGGTGAAGGGGGGGGGTTGGGGCGGAGGCGGAGGTGGAGGTGGGGCAAAAATTTATATGGAGGAAGGGGAGAAGGAGGAGGTCGAAAGCATTAACGATGATGACGATGACGATGACGATGACGATGACGATGACGATGACGATAACGATAACGATAACGATGTCGTTTTCGACGATACCGACAATGAGGCCAATAAAAACGAAAATAACAATGATAAAAAGATCGAAAACGAGAGCGAGAACGAAAATGATGAGGAGATACAATTGATTTTGAAAAAGAAAGGGGGGGTTGTCAGCACAATGATGGGCACAGTCATGAGTGAAATCAAATCTGGGGGGGGTCCCGCATGAATAACTGTGTCAAAATTTTTTGCTGTTACCTAAATCTTATTTTCCTCGCCCTGTTTAGTTCGCATCATCATCTCCAACATTCACGCAATCGTAAAATGACTGAGTTAATATCAAGGACGTAATCAACCCATACAACCCTAAGTTCCCCGCAAAAACTTGAATCAACACCATGGAAACATAAATTTGGTCAGAACCTCCCTTCTGCCCCTTCTTCTTCGGCTCCGCAAGGTCGAATTTCGAAGTTTTTGATGGGAATCTTTGTTCATAGTCAATCTGAGTGAATGCCCGAACGCCAGCGTCGCCGGAAACTCCGATTGCCATCCCGGAGGCAAGGGAGGCGAGCCCACAACAAAGTCCAGCCGCAAGGTGGCTGAACCCAGTATATAAAGAGTACACCTGAAAACCGTCTGCATCCGGTTTGGTTATCTTGTTCAAAATAATAATGGCACAAATGAGGCCATAGATGCCATTCACCCCCGCCATGATAATAGGGATTAGATTCTTCCAAACGAGCTCGGGAAGAATGACTCCTGATCGAAGAATCCCAACTCCAGCTTTACCGGTGCCGTACGCTGCTCCCATATTTGATAGCACAGTGGCAAACAGAACACCGAGATATCCCCAAAGAGGCGCAACAGCTGGGCATTGATCTGTGTAGTCGACCATGGAGTAGGGAAATGCAGATGGAAATCCAACCAGCAGAACTTTATACCCAAAGAAACACTAAAAATAAATGGCTCCAACGACTACCGTTAAAATATTTTATTACCTCCCAACAGTTTGGCCCGTTCTATAGGCCACCAGCCCAATTAATCCCACCTCAAAAAGGGTTCGACCTTCGTCAATCGACATTGTATAGCTCTTATCTGCCCCCCCTTCCAGGCCGCTCTCACACCACCTATACGACATGGCGGGCCCATTCGGGAGAAGCGGGAAACTCCCGGAGTCAAATGTAGTTCCCCCTCCCATCACCAGTTCAACACCGTCATCTCGACCCAATTCCAATCCCAATTCCAATAGCAATTCCCCTACGAAAAACCGTTCCACACGAAACGCCACGAACCCAAAGTCTTCCAAGGTTATTGACGAAGAATGGTACTACGGTTCCGACGATGAGATCCTCAAGGGAGAAGTATCCGAGGGTGAAGTTGAGCGCGATGAGCTTGAACTGCGCATCTCGCAGATGAGAGAGCAGCTGATTCGAAAGAATCAGCATCTCATCCCCTCCGAGTTCTCCAAGGACGACACTCCCTGGCTTCGGGAGCTCAAACCGGACGAAGCCCAAACCAAGCGAACTTGGGGTTGGGAGTCTGCTGTCACTAAAATTCAGAACAAATCCGTGTCCAAGTCCTCCTCCCCAACCAATTTTCCAAACCAAATAACAAACCAAACAGACCCTGCAATCATCTCAGACTCCAACACCAACCTCAACCCCAACCCCAACCCCGTCCCCCCTCGCTTGGTCCACTCCCTCCTCCAGATGTCCACTGCCGAGGCCCCTAAATCTCGTCGTCCCCCTCGTCACAACACCCAGGATTCGAACAATGCGGCTGCAATTGCGTACCTGGCCTTCAACCATTCCGACTCGGACCTTTCCGACAACGACAACGACAACGACAATAACAATAACAATAATAAAATCAACAACATGAACGTAGATCGGCCGATGGTGGTCAAGAAGAAGTTGCAGGGCCAGTTTGCTGAGAACCCCCCTCCCATGATCTTGCAATCTGCAGTCGCTGCCCACCCAAAGCACAACTCCAACAAAACCCAAAACGGCTTCAACTCCGATTTGAGCTTCGGCTACAACACTTCCGTCTACGACGCCAGCAACGGCAGCAAAAACCCCAACTCCAACTACCAAGGGGGATGCATAACGTGTGGGTTGGACACCGACCACAAGCACATGCTGCTCTGCAGCACGATTTACCACCCGGAGGAGAGCAAAAAGCAGTACGAAAAGGGTGGGGCGGATAACGTTGCTCACCCATGCCCCAGCGAGTACCACGCGTATTGCTTGACGTGGCCGAGGTGAGCGAGCGAAGCGAGTGAGCTTTGAGGAAGACGAGAATACGAGCCCACAACAATAACCCCAAAACTAACCTACTCTTTCGCTCCTCGGTGCAGCATTCACGGGGTTGAGGGTGGAGAGCAGAAAATGGTCAGGCACAACGTGGCGCGGAGCAGCGCCCAGCAACTCTCCCACATTCCAGTGGAGAAACTTTCCACCCTTGAGGACTTCCAGCAGAGCTCAATGTGGGATTTTGTCAAGAACCGAACAAACTCCAATTCCTTCTCCAATTCCTTCTCCAATTCCAACTCCAATTCCAACTCCAATTCCAACTCCAAGTCCAGGCGTAAACCTGGCCGCCCCAAGGCTTCCTCCTCCTCCTCCTCCTCGACCAAACAATCAAACAGTAACCGACCCGCCGGCTGGAAAGTCGGCATGGGAACCTATCAGCAATTTCGTGACCGTGCCGCCTCCCAGGCAGTTCTAAATATGATGCTCGACGCCGTCGAAAACTCCACATCTTCTACTGCCCCCCTTACACACTACCAACAGGCATCCACCCTTCAAGAACAAAAACAACTCCAGGAAGAGAAAAATGAACAAGATCGTCTACAGCGCATCATTGAGCTTAAAAAAATTGTAGAAGCACCGGTTACCGACCAGCCTATAATCATTGACATTGACATATCAGAAGAGTTTAGCGATGACGAAGTGTTGACTGAGGCTCGGGTGGTAGGGGGTGAGAATGAGATTGGGAATGAGATTGCGAACGAGAATGAGGTCTGGATTGAAAATGAGAATGAGAATGAGAATGAGACTGAAAATGAAAATGAGGTGGAAACAAAAAAAACGAAAAATGGCCGCACCATCACCGCCAACAACAACTGGGGATTCTTGCTGGAGGAGGAGGAAGAAAAATACACCGTCCTCAATAGCCTTCCCAGCCAGGGACTGGGGCCTCAGCCCCGAAACCAACAGCAACTGCTCCAAGTTGACAACGACCAAACACTCCAAAAAACAATCAATCAACCACCCTCCAACCCCCAGCTCCACGCAGAGCGAAAGGGTTTCAACGCCTTCCGCGTGTACGGAATGGACTGGGTCATGCCCTCCGCCGAGGAAGACTGGTTCTGCCCCGGGTGCGTTATGAAATCCTACGGTGAGCGAGCGAAGCGAGCGGGCCTCGATTGAAGACGAGCGCACGAGCCACTACAAACTAAATCTATTATCCCATCGTTATACTCACTCATTCCCCCCCTGCTCGCTCGGCGCAGACCAAAATCCTCCACAACCCCCCCCCAATTTCGTCCCCCCTCCACCCCCCCCCCTCCCTTCGTCCATAGTTATCGTCCCCCGAACTTCAGCATCGGCATCAAGGCCCTCCTCTGCCCCCCAGTCACCTAGGTTCATCCCTCGGAACCGCCCTTCTGTGGTTGACGGGCCCAAGCCTCCGTTCGACAAGAGCGCAGCCGAGGCTGCCAAGGTGAGCGAGCGGAAGCGACCGGAAATGGCTACAGCCACCCAAATTCACTACTAAAGCTAACCCACCCAATTCGATTTGGTTCGCTCGGCGCAGATGATCGAAATTGCCCATTATATTGAGCAGTGCGGTGGAGCTGGAGCGCTGATTGCGAATTGGACAGTCACCGTTACCCTGCGGATAAGCAGCGATGGTTCCGGTGAACGACAGGGGAGCGATACGTATTATTTTGACGAGTATGGGCAGAAGTTTCGGGCCAAAACTGAGGTTGCTCGCCACTTTGGTCTCACCCCACTCACCCACAGGCGCGTTCGACCTAGAGATGAGAATGTGAATATATATCAGAATGGCAACAGCAACAGCAACAGCAACAGCAACAATAATGACCACAACGAACAACAACAACAACTTCCAAACAGCAATCAAGATAATGACACTGAAATGCCCGCACCATCCACCACCAGGTGAGTGAGCGAAGCGAAGCGAAGCGTGCGAGCCTTGAAGAAGACGAGAATACTCGCGATGGATCTCGAGAAATGGCTGCAGACAGACTGCTTCATCCACACTACTACTGAACTAACATTTCAACTCGTTTGGCTCGCTCGGCGCAGCGATACAGTGGTCGAGATGCTGCTAGAACTCGTCGATAACGCAAAGAAACCGCCCCCAACTAAATTCGCCTCCTCCATCAAGTACTCGCAGTCATTTGGGTCCATTGTTTGGGCCAAGACGTCGCCCAAGCTCGGATTCTGGCCAGCTTGCATATACGACCCCCGGCTCACGCTGGAGGGGGGAGGGGCGAGGAGCCTGGCGGTCAAGGCGCTGAGGGAGGACGTTGAGAGGGTGAGGGCGGCTGGGGAGGAGGGCGAGGGGATCGAAAAGAGCTACTTGTGCTGGCTGTTCGGATTCGACGCCAGCAAGGGCTCTTTCGTCTTGACAGTGGCTGGCAATGTGGTCAGCTGGGAAGAGGGGAAGAGGCTGGGCTTTGACCGAGGGGAAATTCAAATGGAAGGGGGACAGGAAGGAGGACAGGAAGGAGGACAGGAAGGAGGACAGGAAGGAGGACAGGAAGGAGGACAGGAAGGAGGACACGAACACGAACACGAACACGATGCGAAACGACAGAGGACGGAAGAGGAGGTTGATATTCCAGAGCTGGGAACCAAAAGGCACAAGGATTTCTCCAGGGGGGTCAATCAAGCAATGGTGGAAATCGAGAAGGAAAAGCTTGAGCGCGATGAATGAAATATTATAAAGAAACCACCAGGTATTAAACCACCGACGATTCACGAGAAACAAGTAGAAATTTTGGAAATTAGCTGGTTCACATTGAGCTGTGGAGGATTTTTTACCTTTTTGAGAAACCCGGTGATGATCGAGCCAAGCTGAGCTGGAAGGAATCCAACGTAGCAACCTCGTCCCCACTTGACATCTCGTTGGTAGTGACACCCGGCGCATGCACAAGCCAGCCGTTGCAGTTTTTTGGCTTGAGGGTGAGCGGTGGAGCATGGCAAGGGGACTGAATGAGAAATCGGCGATGAAGATTGCCAAAAAAAAAGATTAAAACCACTTTCCGACCAACAATAACTTGCTCATCGCAGGAAGGCGATGCAAAGCAGCTGTGGTCGCCGACATCAAGCTTTTTAGGCCGCGCAAGCAGGGTAACGGCAAAGCGCCAAGAAAACTTCGGGGGAAAATTTCCAAAAAACTCAATTTTGTCCCCCTTTAGAAATTTTTCATTGTCGCGGTCAGATGTTTTGCTTATATTACGATATATTTATTGAGATTTTGTAGTTTTCATACACTTTTGAGTAAAATAAGTTGCAAGAATTTATATCAATCATACTAAGCGAATTAGACAAATTTTAAAATGATCTCAAGACTGATTTAAATTATAGAAAATTTAAAGCTCACAAACGTATGAAAACTCCAAAATCTTCATTAATATATCGTAATATAAGCAAAACATCTAACCGCGACAATGAAAGAACTCTAAAGGGGGACAAAATTGAGTTTTTTGGAAATTTTCACCCGAAATGTTTTTTGCGCTTTGCCGTTACCCTGCTTGCGCGGCCTAAAAAGCTTGATGTCGGTGACCACGGCTGCTTTGCGTCGCCTTCCTGCGATGAGCAAGTTATTGTTGGTCGGAAAGTGGTTTTAATCTTTTTTTTTGGCAATCTTCATCGCCGATTTCTCATTCAGTCCCCTTGCCATGCTCCACCGCTCACCCTCAAGCCAAAAAACTGCAACGGCCGGCTTGTACATGCGCCGGGTTTCACTACCAACGAGATGCCAAGCGGGGACGAGTTTGCTACACCCATGGCTTCCCTCCAGATTGGCTCGATCATCACCAGTTTCCCACGCGGGCCCCCCAAAAGGGTCAAAAATCCTCCGCAGCAGTGCCCCCCCGCTGCAACCCCCCCCCCCCGAGCCCCCTCGTGATGCTAACACCCCCTGGAGTGCTGCGTGTCAGCCGCGTAACGTTAACCCCCCTCCCAACATCAACACCAGTGCGAACCAGTTAATTTTCCAAAATAGCTTTATTTCAATTGTTTCTCATCGGTGGTTTAATGTTATCAATACGCTGGATCGGGCAGCAGGAACTCAAGCACACGCTGGTCGGTCTATCCCCAGCCCCACTTCTCTGTATTTACATGTTCAGTAACGCAATGTCCTTGTGCAATTCTCGGAGCTTGGCTTCATTCGCCGCCTTTTCTATGTTAAAAAAACCCAGCTGGTTATCCCACACTGAGTTCCCCGACGCCCGGTGCACGTAGTAGTTGGCCCCTTCGTTCTCGTCCCACACCTCGTCCCACTCGGGCTGCCTTTGAGGGGAGGGGGCGCACCATCATCTTCGTTGCGCTACCACCGGCATAGGAGGCTTCTTCCATGGTGCTGGTGGTGGCGGGAATTTCTCCTCTTCCATAACCACCTCCACCTCCACCTCCTCTACCTTCATTTCCGGCTCTTCCTTGTAACTCTTCGACGCCCCCCTTCCCCTCAACAAGTTCTTTTTGTTGCTGAACCCCCCCCTTGAGCTGCTTCAGTCTCTCCACTTCGCTCTTCTCTGCCCCCTTTCCTTGCTGCTCTCAACCTCTCCCCCGAAGCGCTTGTGTATAATAGAATAGCATAACTGATATTTGAATATTTTGATCCACCAAGCACTTCTATTCAAGAGTCATTTTATTTTTGGCACTCCGCAGTCTCTCAAGAAATCTAATACCACACTTGTTGGTCCGTCTCCAGCTCCAGGCTCCTGGATGCACCTGTTCAGTAGCAGCATGCCCTCATGCAAAACCCGCAATTCTGCTTCATTCGCCGCCTCCCTCGTCGGCGCTTTGCACGTCTTCTTGTGCTTCTTCCACTCCGACTTCTGGCACTCGGAGGAGCAGAAGTAGCTGGTTTTGCACCGGGCGCACGCTTTCGTCGTGGTGGTCTTGCAGACGTCGCACTGGCGAGTCGGTTTCTTCACCACGTCCTCCACCTCGACCAGCTCAGCCTTGTCGTACTTCATGTGCTTGATGAACGTGCAAGCGGTGTTGTAGGTGCCGAAGACCTCCTCGTCGACGAACTGTTTGGGGAGGTGTTGTCGGAGGAGGGTGGGGAAGGGGGTGGAGGAGATGTACTTGGGGGTGAGGCGGAGGATGTTTCGGATCTCTCTGCACGCATTGAATTGGGGGTGCTCAGCAAGCTGAAGAGGCGTAAAGCCATTGTATGTATCAGTAAGGGAAAGTGGGTGCCGATGGATCATTCGAAGAGCAAGAAACACGAGGGAGTCGCTGTATATCTGGCTTTCAGTAGCAACCTGTAGAAGAAGATTAGAATTGTCGTATTTGAGCACTTCACGCACCAACTCGTCATCGTGCTCGTTGATGAACTTGTGACAGTCTGCATACGATTGTGATTTGATCCACCCATACATCTCATTCCTCCAATAAACCACTGGTGCGTACAAGCGATACATCTCCTTACTACCCAACGAACGAGTTTCCTCGGGAGTGTGGGAGAGCAAGCCGATGATCTCAGCACAGGCTCCACTCCTACGGGCAATGTCGATGGGAGTTTTGCCTTCCTTGTCTCGTGTGGTGAGGGCCTCTGGATTCCAGCAAATCGACCTCACGCCCACATGGGCTAGAATATGTGTGTGTGTCTGAGCTTTCGCTGCCATCCAATGATGTGGCAGTCGTCCATGCTCATCTCTCTCCTTGTACTTTCTCCTGAGCAAATCTAAGTTACGATCTGGGTTAAGCATGGCTCCTTGTACCGCGGGCCAATCACGCTTCTTGAGCCACTCGTGGTGCTCATAAGTCATTTTCTTTGGGTTGTAGGATCAAAATTTTCCTCTTCGACCTGGTGTTCAAAACAATTTGTCAATTTGTTCAAACAAAAGGGTGCCAAGCGCGAGTTTAAAATTTAAAGAAGATCTCCACGAAGTGACGAAGGTTGTGCACTAGTGCCAAAGTAATTTTATGACGTCCTTCTCCCTCAGCATAACATGCGTCTTCACAGCCATCCTCATCTACAAACTCTTCCCCCCCCCCAACTTCACATTTAATCCTCTCCTCAATATAAACATTCTTAACACATTTGATTTCCGTTTCGGTGATTATAGGTGCCTCGCCGACATTTTTGCCCCTGTCCCAACCCCAAACACATGTCCAGCGTCACCTTCAGAGTTGTCCACATACTTTCCCCTTTGGACCAAGTCGATTGAGTGCAACCACGAATCGCGGTCCCTCTACTTCGCGACAGTTTCTGACTGCTTCACCTCTCAGAACATCCAAACTGTCATCAAATCTGTCGAACCCCTCACAGCCCTCTTTCTCCCGCCCACTCATAGAGGCCCTCACCCCCCCGAGCCAAAGTTCACCTACCTCTTTCCAACATTCCAAAAAGTTTTTTCAAAGATCGACGCTCTGACAGAAGGGGGACACTTCAATCACGGTCAACGGTTGCAGCTCATCGAGAGGTTGTTCGATGCTGGGTTCTACGCCCCCTCTATCGAGCTGAACCTCCTAGCACTAGATTTTCTGTCCCCTTCGGACACCAAGGTCGGCTCGGAGTTTTTCCCCGACGTGCTCTACCTCCACGCTTTTGCAGTGAAGAACCTCATTTACTTCGAGACTTCCCCTGGCCGCGAGCAAACCTTTGAGATCGCTCACTCCACGCAAAAGATTTTGACCGAGGTGGTGAGATTGTTGCAAAGCTCGCTGCAAGAGCCAAACCATTCCAAATCCAAGTCCAAGTTCAAAGAACTGATGGAATTGTGGGACGACTTGGTCAGCGCCAGAGACGTTTTGGAGCAGGTGTATGTGATAATGGACCGGAAGAACGTCACAATTGACCCCCAACTGCAGATTCAGAGAGACGAGGAGCTCGCCTTCTTCCGGAAGGCGCTCGACGCCGGTGATGATTTTGGCTCCGATCCCGACGTTTTGGGATCGGTGAAGGGGTGGATGAACTTCTTGAACGAGTTCGACAAGGATTTTGCGTGGAAATTTTATCATCAGAAGGGGGTCGAGGAGGTGCCCAGCTGGAAGTGGGACTACACCGTCAAGGAGCAACAAGATCGGTGGAACGGCGTGCTAGGGGGAGACGAGAGCGGAGGTGAGCGAGCGCCGAGCGCCGAGCGCAGCGGATAAGGGGGGTTTAGGGGGTCTCCCCCGACACAATTCCAAGTTATTCCCAAACCTCAAAAACTTCGTTAATATCAAACTAACATTATCTCCACTCACCTCGTCCTCACCACACACACCACACCTCGCTCGCTCGCTCGCACAGGCTGGTGCCGGCGGGAAAGCAGTTACGTTTCAGACCACGTAGGCTACTCCAATGACATGAGAATTGACCGTCGCGTCAACCTGAGCGTGGAAGAGTTTGACAGCGAGTACAGGCTGAAGGGGAGTCCGGTAATTATGGATGGTTTGATCGACGACTGGGGAGCAACGAAAAGCTGGAGAAAGGACAACTTGATCAAGAGATTCGAGAAGAGGCGAAATTTCATCTTGAGCGAGAGCGGAGAGAAGGTTGTGCAAGAGCAGAGGTGAGTCTCACTCAGTCTCCGCTCGCCTTATGGAAGACGAGCATACTCATCCACTACTAAAAACTTTAACCCACTTAATAATTCGTTTTTGCTCCTTTTTGGCTCGGCGCAGCTTCGGGGGCACCAATCAGAATCAACAAACCCTGCAGAAGTACATAAATACGAAGCTGGATACTTGCAAGGAGGTGGACGCGGCTGGTGGGGAGCATTTGTACGAGCTAAGCAAGTTGAGTAAAAAGGAGAGAAGGAGGAAGTTGAGCAAACAAAGACAAGCCGGTTATAAAGAAAAGAGCGCGAGCTACTTGTTTCAGCGGATTGCGGGCGAACTGAGTGACGACTGGAGCCAGATCAAGCACTTTGACAGCAAGGGCGACAACGGCGATTTCCCCTGGTCGCCAACATACAGGCACTCCAAGGCTTTCTTCTTCCTCGGCCTTGCCAACACGGGCTTAGCCCTCCACTCCCACACAGCAGCTTACAACTCCATCGTTTTCGGACGCAAACGATGGTTCCTTCTGCCTCCAGGTGCCCCCAAAATTCCTACGACGAGCGCGTTCAATCTCGAGTTTTACGCTGCTGAGATCGACAAGCTCCCGGTGAAGCCGATTATCATTGACCAGTACCCAGGGGAAACTATATATGTGCCGAACGAGTGGCAGCATGCGGTCTTTAATTTAGAGGTATCGGTGGGGATAAGTGTGCACATGGGCGGCAATTGCCAAAACCACAACACCTGTAGGCATGAATGAATTGGGTTTTCTTCTCTTCTCTCTACTATTTCTATTTCTTTTTTACAAGATCAAGCGCAAGCACTGTTTCCCTATAACTATCAAAATCCTTCCGCTCCAGGTACTTGAGGAGCTTCCTTCGTTTCGACATCAAGCCGTCAAAACCTCGTTTGCTATGCACGTCTTTGGGGTTCATTTTGAGGTGCTCCTTGAGAGCATCAATCTTTATGCACAGAATGGCTACTTGAACTGGGGTAGAACCGGTGTCCCCAGGCCGCCTTTGAAACTCCTTCATTGCCAGTTGAATCTGGTGCTGAACGATCTCCTTCTTCGAGCCATTTCGAAGGGAGAGGGCCTGTCTGACCTCGTCAGAGCTGATTTGATCTGAAGTGAGGCCGAACCTGAACATGTTGTCGAGGAGGGAGGAGGTTGTGGGATTGGTATTGCCATTGGGTGTGGATGTGGGCGTGGAGGGGGAAGTGGAGAGGAAACGTAAAGTTGTTGAAACTTTTCTAGCTGACGAACGTGCTACAGCCAGCATAATTTTACGTTGGGTGGGGGCAGGGGGCAGGGAGGAAGGGTCAGGACTATTTTCTAGTGATTGATTCTGTTTTATAACTCGTAATCTCATCACCTCATCACCTCAAAAAATGCTCCCCATTTTGATTTATAAATTTTTCCCATTCGTTAATGGCATCGCTCACGGACCTTGACGAGGCCCTTCCTGACCTCATAGATGCTCCAGCTCCAGTTCCAACCCCAACCTCCAACTCTGACTCAGATGATGAATCAGATTATGATGAGACAAACACTCAAGCCTCCCCATCGGCAGAGGAACGAGTTCTCAAGGCGCTGTCAATGAAGGAGGAGGGCAACACCTACTTCAAATCTTCTGACTATGACAAGGCGGCTCGTGCCTACCGGCGAGGTGTCAGTGGCATAAAATCCCTCAACCTCTCCAACACAGGCGATGAGCAGGTCAAATCCCTCCTTCTCACCCTCAACAACAATCTTGCAATGGTCTACTCCAAGCTAGAAAAGTGGAGCATGGTTCGGAGCGTTACCACGAACGCTTTGGCCGTTGACTCGACGTCTGTGAAGGCGTTGTACAGGCGAGGAATGGCGCACAAGAACTTGAAGAATATGGAGAAGGTGAGCGAGAGCGAGAGCGGCGAGCTCAACACACCGAACCGCACCGCACCGCACCGCACTGCACCGCACCGCACCGCACCGCACCGCACCGCACCGCACCACACCGCACCGCACCACAACATTACTAAACTAATTCAATTCAACAATTCAATTCGACTCACCCAATTTAGGCGAAGGCCGACTGGAACGCGGTGCTGCTATTCGACGAGAACAATAAGGAAGCTCGCCGCGAGCTCCTCATCATTAAGCAGAAAGCCGACAAGGCCAAGAAAGCCTCCAAAAAGGCGTTTGGCGGAATGTTCGACAAGGACTCATCTTCCCTCTACGAGGACAAGGAAGAGGAGAAGAAGAAGAAGGCGCTCGAGAAAATTGAGGAGGAAATCCGCCAGATGAAAAAGAAGGCCGAAACGCTTAAAAAGCGAAAGGCCGAATGGGAGACTGAGTGCGTTTCCCGCATGGCGCGCTCAGAGCCCGCCATCTCGTACGATAATTGGGACGCCGAACAGCTAGCGAAGGACGATAAGGAAAAGGAGAAGAGGAAGAAGAAAAAGGAAGAGGAGAAGAAGGCGAAGGTGAGCGAGCGAAGCGTGCGTGAACAATCGCTTGGTACAAAAAGATGCGCTTGGGGTAACGTAACTAGTTTTTTTGGAGTTTTTTTTTGTTTTCAACTTGGCATAAGTGCGGATGGTTTGAGATGGGCGTGTTTTGGACCGTCCCTGAAAAACTCTTTCGTCGCACAAAAAGATGCGCCTAGCCGAATTAGCCACCATGTCCAAATCGGAGTGTCTAAAAGCATTGCGTTGGAGTTGTGGTCGATTTAGTGATTCGCCTTTTTTTGGCCTTTTTTGAGATTTCACATTGGCGTGCACATGACCCTGATCTGGACCACCCCTGAACAACAACCTCGCACAAAAAGATGCGCCTGGCCGAATTAGCCATCGTGTCCAATTCTGAGTGTCGAAAACCTCCATACGTTGGAGTTACGGTCGATCCAGTAATTTGCCAATTTTGAGATTTCACATTGACGAGCGAGCTTTGAGGAAGACTCGAGCGACAAATCCCTTAAAATGGCTAACATTATTCCACTCAATTCGTTTGGCTCGCTCGTTTCGCTCAGGAGGCAATAAAAGCGAAGGAAAATCACGAGAAAATGAGATCAAAGTCCAACGCTACATCCAACAGCAACAGCAACAGCGACGACGACAGCGACGACGACCTAATCTTGAAGAATGCCAAGGGGTACAAGACCACGTCGGACGGCCGGAAGACCAGCTACTTCAACAACGAGCTGAGCTCGGAGGCGAAGGGATTGATAGGCGACATTGCCCCGAAAAGATTGTCATCGGCAACGACCATAACAGAAAATACTGATTTCACCCCCCAGCCCATAGCCAACGACCCTGCGCTCGCTGCTGCAAGCGCGAGCTCTTGGAACAAGGCCGGGACCTGGGAGGAGAAGGACGTGAGCAGCTTCTGCAAGGACAAAATTACATCCTTGCTTGAAAAAACTACCTCAACTTACGACAATCTAACCGCGGCTATTTCGGAGGTGAAGGATGTGGAGGGAGAGGGGAGGTGAGCGAGAGAAGCGAGCGAGCTTTGAGGAAGACGAGCATACTCGCGATGAATCAACACCCGCGAAATGGCTACAAGTCTTGCGAGCGAAGTGTTGACGTGCACACGACCCTGAACTTGACCGTCCCTGAACAACCCCCCTCGCGCATAAAGATGCGCCTGTCCGAACCCGCCTCCGTGTCCAAATTTGAGCGTCTACAGGCATTGTGCGTTGGATTATGATTGATTTATGATTCGCCTTTTTTGCCTTTTTTTAAGTTTTCAATCCACCTACTAACCCACCCAATTCGTTTGGCTCGCTTCATTCGTTTCGCTCGTCCTTCATTAAAAATGCGCCTCGCCTCGCTTCGCTTGCAGCGTGGCAGTTGTGCGGGGAAAGAAGCGCTACTTGTTCGACTTCCACGTGAAGTGCGAATTTGAATTTAAGGACGATTCGGACGACGTAGTTGCAAAGGGCTCCCTCGCGTGTCCCGATGTGTCCTCAACTGTGGAGAAGGGAGATTGGGACTTAGAAATGTCATTCAAATCCGGAGGGAACAAACCCAACGCCAACGAGCTTTCCCAGCTCTTACAGCAGAACGTGAAGAACTCACTCGACTCTTTCATTTTGGAACTAAACAGAACTTTCTGAATTTTTCTCTCTTTACGTTTACGCTTTTATTCTAGCTGTTGTCCGTTTCTTCCCGTTGCCCCCCTTGACACTATTGAAGCTCACCCCGATATCTTTCCCAACCCCCCTTTTCGGATTTTCCAACCGGTTTGTCATGAGCTGAGTCCGAACTCGAGACCGCGCGCCGGAGTTGCTCGCGGAGGCCTGGGATTCTGAATGAGTGGGTTCAATACCATATTTGAGACGGCCAGTTGTGTCCCCAACAATAACGGGCATCGAATCTGCGCCGAGCGAAAAGAATTGAGTGGGTTAGTTATTTCGCGGGATTCAGCACTCTTACACTCGCTCACCTTCGTTGACTGCGCCGCTGATTGCATCAATTGCGCTGGCCGAGTTGGTTATTTTTTCTGCTGCGACACTTCGCCTTTGAACGATTGATTTCCGCTCGGCGTCCTGTTCCTTTTCAATCTTACTATTATTGAATTTTAGGAACTCGTCGGCATTCATTTTAATCGTTTTTCCACGAGTCTTTGCAGAATTAGCGGGCGCGAAGGTCACTGCTTCCTCCCCTTCGTCGTCGAACGCATCCTCCAAATCATCATCAAACTCAAATTCATCTTCCTCCTCATCTATTGTGTCCTTTTTCTTCGCATAAGCCGCAATCTTCAAATCATTCAAGGTCTTCAGCTTGGAAAACTCCTCCATGGGAACTCCAGGCGATTCGCAGTTCATTGTCATTCGCTTGTGAATCTTTTCAGCATCTGATTGCTCAATTTTGGAGTTTGAAATTGAGACGACGTCTGCTGAGGCTTTCCAAGCTGGCACATCAGACTGTCGCGCTTCCATCAAGGCAGGGAGGCCATTCTTTTGAAATTTGGAAAGATCAGGTTTCATTCCAAAGAAAGTTCCGCGCTTCACAGAGGTGGAAGCAGCAGCATTTGGAGTTGGAAGAGATATAGGGGGTTGCAGTTGAAGTTGGGGTTGGGATTCTGCCATGAAGCAGGGGAGGGGAGACAAGGGATAGCACAAGCGCGAGGGAAGCAGGAAAATCTGTGGGAAGGGCACAAATCTTACGTTTAAATTACTTTTTTGAGAATTTTCTGAGAGAGCAAAACACACAACGTTGAGTAATATACCAAAATCAAGTCCCAAAAGAATCATAAGAAGGCATCGATCTTCATACCCACTCAAAAAATAGAACTTAAGACTACGTTAACAACGAGAACGATAACACCAGTTGCAGATGCAGGACTATGGGAATAGCTCCTACTGGGACGAGCGTTATGCTGCCTCCAACGGAGAAATCTTTGACTGGTATCAGTCTTACCAAAACCTTAAATCCCAGCTTCTCCCCTACCTGAATGTTGACAGTGAGTTTGAGATATTGATTCCGGGCTGTGGCAACTCTTCCATGGGGGCTGAGCTCTATGACGATGGATTTTTGAACATTACAAATATTGACGTTAGTTCAGTTGTAATAAATCAGATGGGAGATCTTTATGCTGACAGGGAAGAAATGGAGTATACAACAATGGATGCGAGGAACCTGGAATTCTTGCCGGACGACTGCTTCAACTTGATTATCGATAAGGCGTTGTTGGACGCTCAGCTTTGCTCTGTTGAGAATATTCATAATGTAAACAGCATGCTGACAGAGATGCACCGAGTTTTGAAGCCGGGGGGGGTATTTTTGGCGATATCACACGGTCTTCCGCCAACGCGGTTATCGTACATGAACAGCAAGAGCCTGAATTGGCAAGTTGAGTTCAAAAAAATCGCTGCGCCCAAGGGAGAGTTGCAAGAGGGGGGGGAAGGAGGAGGAGGAGGAGGAGGAGGAGGAGGAGAAAGCCACTTTCTCTACATTGCCAAGAAGAGTATGAGCAAGTAAATTAAATTAAGTATTTATTTATTTAATATGTCGGGGATCAGAGATTAAAGGCATTTTCTATATTTAATAATTATAGGCTCTCAGGTATATATAGCTTACTTATAGCTCCTTGCTGGCCCCCTTGACCTCGATGAGGTCTAAGGTGAATATGAGAGGTGCGCCTCCCGGAATCATGGCTCCGGCTCCGCGGTCTCCATAGGCAAGCTTAGTGAATTGTGTGGGTAAGTGTAAGGGCCAAAGTAGTGGATGCAACCGGACGTGTACTCACCTCAGAAGGAATGTAAAGCTCCCACTTGTCGCCCTCCCTCATGAGCTGCATAGCCTCGGTCCACCCCTTGATGACCTGGTTGGGGGCAAAAGTGGTGGGCTGTCCGCGCTTGTAGGAGGAGTCAAACTCAGTTCCATCAATAAGAGTACCAGCATAGTGGCAACTGCAGGGTGTGCCAGCAAGTGGGGTCTTTCCGCTCTCAGAAACGGTCAAAGCTTTGTACATGAGGCCAGAGGGAAGCGTGGTCACGCCATCTTCCTTTCCCTTGGCCGCCAGCCACGCAACACCCTCAGGAGATGTGGCAGCAGAGGCAGGGACGGCAAGGTAGGTCAGGGCTCCAACGAGCGTTAAAACGATGATCTTGTTGAACATACTGAGAGCGAGGTTCGCCAAAATGTGCGTTAGAGAAGGCACATTGTATGAGCAGACGTACATGCAAGCTGATGCATGCGGACTTACATAAACGGGAATTAATCAGGGAACAAGGAAGAAAATAGCGATAAATAACCAACCACACAAATGCCAAAATTTAAGCGACGTCCACCTCGTTCGTGCAGAGCAACCTACCCACCAAAACTAAACAAAACAACAAGCAAGATAGAAAATTTATAGCTAACAAATTAGATTTGCCTTAAATATTCACGTCCCTTCGTTTCGAGTTGCTTTTGAAAATGCGGGGTCCTGGCTACTTCATCCCTCCC